>JAGFMF010011942.1:5083324-5102820 GCA_019455555.1 Galemys pyrenaicus | reverse complement strand
AATGAGTCTAGTTTTTCATTTCTGATTGCTGAGTAGTATTCCATCGTGTATATGTACCACAGCTTCCCGATCCACTCATCTGTTTTTGGGCATTTAGGACAGAAAGACTTTTAGATAGAAAGACTTCCCTAAGAAGTTAATATTAACAAGTAAACTTAAAGATTTGTGAGAGCAACATTACCTATTATAAATCACAGTGTAACGATCAAGACAAATGAATATGTGAATGTGCTGTGAAGACAAAAAAAAACAGGTGTAAATTTTTGAGTCATTGGATATAGTGCTATTTAAATCCCTAGAAATATAATCACCCAGGAAGAAAATATTGTTGGAGAAAAGAACAGGGTTCAAAACCAATCCCTGAAGCATTGCAGCATTTTAAATAAGGAAGACTATGTAGTAAGAGGAGAGGAGATCACAAGGAAAATTAGGAGAATATGAATTTTTCATGATAAAGAGAGGGAACTTCATCAACTCTGTTGCCTGTAGCAGAGTTCTAAATGAGAGCACAGATGTTTCTACTGGATTGGATAATAGAGAAGTGCTTAGTAATAATTACATTAACGTCAATAGAGGAATGGAGGAAGAAGCCCAATCAGAGTAGTTTGATGCATAAATTGAACCTATAAATGGATTTATTATTCATGTGTAAACAATAGTTTTAAAAAGGACTTCTAAGCAAAGATAATCATTGGAGGGAAAACAGGAGGAAGACATATACTTAGGAAGAATACATAGATGATGCAGAAGACAGAGGAAATAGTCCTGAGAAATGACAGAATACAAGATCTAGTATTCAAGTGGAAGAATTAATGTTATATAGGACCAGAGGCATCCCTGGTGGTGCAGTGTGTTAAGCAATGCACTGTGAAGTAAACTGCAACCACTGCAGCATGAGTTTGATCCCTGCTGCCCGCCAGCTGGGTGACTCACATGGCGCAGCAGACCTCTCCTGCCACGCCCGCTGCTCCCCTCAGCAGTGTGTTTCAGTAGATCTGCCTGTTCTGGTCCCCACTCTGTCTCTGGTGAATCCTCTTACCACCCCCTCACCTCTGGCATTACCCTAGTTCTTGTATGCATAAATAAATAATCTTAAAAAAAATAATGTTATATAGGCCCAGGAACAACAACTAACTAAACTATAAGGGGGGAAGTATATGTGTACTAAAAAAAGTATTGTATACTTGGCAATGAAAAAATGAGATCATATTTATCTAATTGCCTTTTCTGAATGAATGAGAAGTAAAGTCATAGGCTGAAAAAGGAAGGAACATTTTTTTTGGAGGCTTGATAATACATTTTTCTCTTGAAGGGTGAAAAAAAATGCTGGTGAAATGAATCATGGTTACTTAGTGCTAAGTGCCTACTGGAAATCTGACTTCAAGAATTTAAAGTGAGTCTGAGCATTATGTTTTTCCTCTAGTTGTATTCAGATATTGGAATGGAGGCCAAGCATGTAATAGATTGAACTTGGGTTTGACGTGGATTGTGGGTGTTTTGGGGATATATTAAAAGAAGATAGAGGAAAAGTGTGTGTGTGTGTGTGAAAGTTAAATTTGAGAGTATAGTTATCATGATCAATGAGCTATAGTTGAATTAGGAGTGATGGGAAGACACTGAGGGAGGCAAAAAAAGCACAACTTAAGTAGGTCAATAGTGTTGTAGGTAATGATGAAATTCAAGTTAGGGGACATGTGTTAACACCTGGGAATAGAAGACTGTACTTAGATGGGCATTATCATGAAATAGCCAAGACAATGTTTTTGCTTCATTAGAAAAGAGCAGTGATGTTTATCAGACCCCGGAGCCCAAACCATATATAGAAGATACAGTAAAAACATACAGATTAAGGTTTGTTCTGATAACTGCTTCCTGCACCCTCCTCCACATCTTTACCAATTATACATAAAGGATGCATTTAGAAGTGACAAGCACACTTACTTAAAGGATTTAGTACAAAGAGTTCAATGACTCCATTATTTAACAGCATTGACATACACTCCTAGTCTTTCAGACAGTAGGAAATCTGATATGGCTTTAAAAAGCAAATAAAATATTTAAGAAATAATGCCTTACGTTATATAACTTATTTGAGTCCACACACAAGACCCATTGGGTCCCAATTTTATTTCAGGAAATTGTAAAATGCACATAGTATTTTATTTTGGGGGCCTTATTTATTGAGATTTATCTTTCAATGGACTTTTTAGAACTTTGTTTGGGTAATTGGCATTTGCACTTTCTGCTTCTTGAAAAATGAGTTATTCCAAATGGCATAAAGTGAAAAAAATAATTCAGCTTAAGAACAGATGCCTAGGTTTTAAATTTTTGATTTATCACTTTTTTATATATAGCCTTATATTAATTTCTTAACCTGTATTCTTCAATTTTCTCATCAAAATTTAAGACAAAATAAAATATTATTTTAGGAGGTCCTGGTAAGGATTTAATAAGATAATAAATGTGAAGAAGTCACAAATTTGAAATAACCTAATATTATTGTTACAGATGTTTTTCTGTGAAATTTACTTGGAGACACTTACTCTATCCTATAAGTTTATTCATATTTAAATCTTGCATTTTCACTGATGTTGTTGCTAAAAGTTTTTGGTTTTAGATCCAGAGGATCTGATAATCATGTCATAAGATTTATTATGTTTGTCTGAAATTGCCTTTTTCAACAGGCAATCACTTGTAAAACTTTGTACTAATTTGAAATAACAATTTGAATAGAAAGAAATCATTTTAAAATTATTCTTGAAATAAATTTGACAGGCAACTCAGATAAATGTATTTTTATGTCTTAAAAGGACGTTAATTTGCCTGTATTTATTCACTGATGCTGCCATAACATATTGTCACTTACTTAGAGTAGGTGTATTTTACTTTCTAACAGTTCAGGAACTCATAAGTGTAGAATCAAGATCTTACCAGGCTTGGTTCTTCTCGAGGCCCTGAGAGCTTCTTGTTTCTCTTTTAGCTGCTGGTAGTTACTGGCAATCCTTGCAATTCCTCGGCTTGTACACTGGTCACTCCAGTAAATCTTTTGCCAAGTTGGTAAAAACATTTATGTATGCTCTTTTTCTGATCTTCATATCATCTTTCTTTATCTTGTCTTTCCTTTCTCTTATAAGAATATGAGCCATTGGATTTAGGGCCCCCTTCAAATCTAATAAGACATCATCTCAGTACCTTGAGGTTATATTAGAAAAGACAGTATTTCTAAATAATCTCTATAGAAAATAAAGCTTGTTTATGAAATAATTTGCTAGTCAATAGAGCATTTAGTAGAACCTTAAATTATCTAGACCAAGAAATTATGCAATAGCATAGAGGATGTTTTTCCACTTAGGAGTCAAAATAGAAACTTTCTAATAGAATTTAGAAATTATTTTAACCTAATTATTGACCTTATCATGAGAACTTATATAAGAGAAATATTTCTCCCTATTATGTACGGTATTATGGCTTCCCTTAAGTGAGTTTGCACACTTGTTTAATGAACAGAAAGTTGGTTTTGTAATTTTGCAGAACTGGATTCTAATGTCATATTGCTACTCTCTAGCTTTGTGATTCCAAGAAAATAAGTTCATATGTTTGTGTCAAAGTCTCCTCATCTATAAAGCAGGCATATAAAGCAGCAAGCTCCTAGGCTTGCTGTTAGTATAAATTTGATGAAATGTATAAAAGGAGCTGATTCACAGGTGCTCAATACTGTGAAGTTCTATTTCCTGCACCTGATTGTTCAAGCACTGCCCAATCTGGTCAAGCACAGAACAAACAAAACAAAACTGACAAAAACAAAAAAAACACAAAATATATGATTTACTGATATTTTTTCATATCATGAAATGTGGAGTAGATTATGGTTGATTTGTTTTTAATCTTGCCAACAGGTTATATAAAGAATGCAGTCTCTCACTCTATCTCTGTCTCTTTCGCTTTCTCTCTCTCATTTTCGTATACATACACACACATCTTAATTTTCACAAGTTTAGTCATACTACACACCCAACCCCACTCAAGCTATATATGGTAATTTTCCTTACTGTAAAAAATGACTTCTAGTCCAGAAGCTGTGCTTATGACAATTGATTTCGATTGAAATATTATTAATAGGAAAATGAAGTGTGATCAAAATAATTACATTGTGATGATCATAAAGTATTGCAATAAGTCTTTTGCAAGTTGGTAAAAACATTTATGTACGCTTTTTTTCTGTCTAAGCTGACAGTGTCTAATGACAATTTTTAAGTTCCCAGAAATGTGTGGAGACTGGATAGCTGTCAGGAAGACTTACAAGGAGGCTTTTTATGTTGGTGATTTGCAGAAATGTGGGGTATAGTCCTTAATCTTTGAGGTGAGCAACTTTGAACTTATTGGTGATTCAGAAATCATACTTAGGGATCTTTGATTCATATTTGCTAATCAAGAGAGTGTAAAGTACTCAAACAAAAAACTGACTAAAGAACCATATTGATGAGAATCATTTTGATGAGACTTTTGACTATTAAGAAACAGCCATAATTGATATTTATTGATATATATATAAAAAAGACACAAGAGACCTATACATGGATACAGTAAAGTTCCTTTAATTGAATGTGTGGTTAATTAAAAATACTCATATTTGTCAAAAATTTTTATAAAAGAAATTGAAACTTCTAAATGTTCAAACATAAGACTAGGACAGTGATTTTCAAATTGTAACATCAATACCTAATGGGTCAAGAAAAAACTTAGTGAGTTGCAAAGAGCATATTTTAACAATTTACCTCTATGTATTAATGAAAGTATTGACACACAAAGAAACAAAATTGAGAGCCTAAAACAACATAGCTAGCTAGGGAAAGCTGGCTCAAAATATCATATCCTTTTCCTAGAGTTGGATGCTTCTAGAAGTTAGCATAATGTTGGTCTGCTATATACTTTATCTAACCAAACAAATATTGGCAAGATGAATAACAAGTCATCCATAATTATTCCAAGTTGCATGGAGGAGAGATGTTATGAAAAATAACAGTTAAGCATATCTTTTGCTTTTTGTTAGTTAGTTTCACTTTATTTTGTGCTTGACCAGATTGTTCAGTGCTTGAACCTGGTGATGTAACATGGGTATTCCAAAAAAAGACCAGGATCACATGTGAATGAAGGTGTTTAGAGAGGGGTGAGGAGTTGCTTCCATGGAATTAAAAGGCAGAGCTGTAATCATTCTCATTCTTAATGTCTTCAAAGCTTAAGTTTTTTCTTTGAATTATCAAGACCACAATAATTGTAGGTGTGGACAACAAAAATCTGCCATTCCAAACATATTTTTGGCTAAGGTTTATTTCATGAGAGCTATCTGAAAGCTGGGTGGAAGTTGCTTTCAAAGCTTATATCTAAATTCTCTGTAAGATTTTATTCCAGGAAGACTAAATTCTCTTATCTCTTTTCAAGCAGAAGGCAGAAATAACTTTGCTTTCTCTAGTAAAGGTCCTAACTGAATTCTCCCTCTCTTCATTAGCCTCCCTTACCCTAGCTAAGTTTTTAAGATGGCATCTAAAGCCACATAGATGAGTGAGCTACTCAGTCACGCTGGGTCTCTCCCATGTATAAAGAAGATTACATGCTATTATTGAAATTTTGTTTGATTGTTTGCCAGCCAGAAGAACCCGAAGGGATGTAGGATGATATTCTTTGTGCTCTGAGGAACAAAACTGGGTTGACTAATTTGAGTTTTGCAGCTATTGGCCTTGAGAAATGGACATGTTTACAATATAACCTGTCTTTCATTCTGTGGAAAACTAGAACTTAAGAGTCATACATACTTTCTTATTTTCTCCAAAAGTTCTCATTCATATTTTTAATAAAATATTTCAAATATCTAGGGACGTCCATAGGTAACACCAAAATTTTCATGCGCTCACTACCAAGTTTTGCTATTTTTTTTTAAAATTTGTCTCCATTTAGCTCAGAAAAGTTGTAATTCATTTAAAGGACTGTGTTGAGAGTTAACTTATAACTTATATATAAAGAAAACTTGTCTTTAGTGTTCTTTCTAATCAGTGATAATTGTCTTTATAATCAATATGTGTATATATATATACATATATATGGGTGTTTATGAAAAGAATATGGTTTGATTTACACATGCATACCTTTAGAGCAGAGCCTCACCACATTAAGTTTCTTT
Organism: Galemys pyrenaicus; assembly: GCA_019455555.1. NCBI lineage: Eukaryota > Metazoa > Chordata > Mammalia > Eulipotyphla > Talpidae > Galemys > Galemys pyrenaicus. The sequence continues at coordinate 5,096,645 of JAGFMF010011942.1, read as the reverse complement.
CATGTACATATAAATATCTGTTTTTATTAATGTATAGGTACAAAAAATACCAGAATTACTCATATGATCCTTCTATAATCAGAATCTTAAATGAAATAATAAAAATGCTTCAGCTGCTTCTATGGTTTGGAAGACTAGTGGGAGAAAACTATTTCTTTAGTCTGAAATTATAGATTTTTCCAATGAAACTTACCTAAGAGATAATGATTTATCCCTGCAATCTGATAACTGTGAGCTTTAGCATCTTTTACCTCAATTTTTATTTCTATATTATTTATTTCCAGATTATTTGTATAATAATTATAGCATTCATAATGTATTCTAGATTATTTTACGGTAAAGGGATAAATAACATACATGGCTCATGTTATGGAACTTGCACTAATAGGAGCATCAGGCCAAATATGATATATCCTAATACATTGGCTTCAAAAAAAGCAAACAGATTATATCATTTTTCTGGAGTTAACTGCCATGCTAAATTAGACATTTGGAGTAGTAAGAGGATAATTTAGATAGAATGACCAGGCAAGTTTCCTGAAGAGGTGACATTTTCACCGAAACTTTAATTATTTGAAGGAATAAGTCATGGTAAATCTGAGAATGATTATTTGAGAAAGAAATTTCTAGAATAGTAGGTTTAAAGGCTTAAGCTGTGTGCTATAGGAGAAGAAAAGTTAAGATCAAATAACAAGGAGGAAAAGGTCATATAGGGCCTTAGAGATGGTATTGAGGAGTTTGGATTTTATTCTAAGTGTTATCAAAATCAGTGGACAACTTTAAGCATGGAAATCCCCTATCCAACTTACATTTTATACAAGCCATTCTGTTTGCTCCAAACAGAACAGACACTAGGAGACTACAAACTAGGGCAATTGTTTATGCAAGCATATTTTAGTTTGGAGAAAATGGTGTAAGTGGTAAGAAGTAGTTTGATATGTTAAAAAAAAGACTATTAACAGGTTGTTTTGATTGACATTTCTGATAAGTGATGAAACAATGGACTGTGGAATGAAGAAAGCTGAATGTTTCTCAGTGAAAAAAATAAATGTCCAATGAATAAAGAGTTGGATGTTAAAAAGCCTATAAACATCACATAAGAAAGAGTAGAAGGAGTCCCTATTCAGAGCACTATGAAGCTATCTGCAGCCAGTCCAGCACAAGTATGATCCCTGACCAGGGAGGTGACCCACATGGCACAGCAGACCTCTTCTGTCTTCTCTCACTGCTCCCCTCAGCAGTGTATTTCAGTAGATCTCCCTGTTCTGCTTCCCAGTGTGTCTCTGGTGATTCCTCTCACCCCTTGCACCTCTGGCCTGTATGCATAAATAAAATAAAGAAAGATCAGAATCTAATTAAGACACAAAGATCAGAATCTAAAAAAAGGAAAGAAAAATTTTTGGGGGGGTTGTGTAAAATAGAATAAAGACAATTTTGAATCTGTGAAGGTTATTTGTATCTCAATTAAAGATATTATAAAAGTAGACAAAAATGTTAACAAATTCATAGGAGGAACAAATATAGTCAATGAATAAATAAAAAATTTCTCAACTTTACTCACATCAAGAAAACACAAGTTGAAACAAAGATTAGGTTGGCTAATTTTTCACCTGTGTTAGCCATGAAAGAGGAATGTGAAAGGATGTGCTTATAAAATACTTATAAAATGGAAAAGATTGAGAAATGCACCATAGTTTATCCAAAGGGAAAAAAAAAAGAGTATAGACTTTCAATTCATGAATCATTATTGTAAATATAATAGTATTTTAAAAGACTTTTATGAAGATGGTCATATCAATTTGAATTAAGAGGGAAGATGCTGATAAGATTTTGAGATATTTTTAATTTTGTATAAAGTAGAAAGTAATTTTAATAACAATAATAGATGTTCATTGCGTGTATGATATACCAGGTAATGTTCTGAGCACATTCCCTGTGTGCTATTGTGTTAGCTTTCTCAATAAACCTGTGAAGTAGAATACATCTCTAGATGGTATTTATCTGATGATTTGCACTTAACAAGTTTACACAGATAGTATTTTAAGAGTTCTATCAATCAATCAATCTGTCTATTTATAGAAAAGATTTACTTTTGCATACAAGAACTGGGGTACAGGCCAGAGGAGGGGGGAATAGGTGAGAGGATTCACCAGAGACAGAGTAGAGAGCAGAACAGGCAGATCTATTGAAATACACTGCTGAGGGGAGCAGCGGGTGAGGCAGGAGAGGTCTGCTGCGCCTTGTGGTCACCTCACTAGCCGGGGATCAAACTTGCGCTGCAGTGACTGCAGCACAAACTTATGGACAGCTCCATAGTATTGTGTCTTAACCCTTTGTGCCACCAGGGAGACCCCTTATGAAATCAATTCAAAAATAACTAAAGGGAGTGGTGAGAGAATACATAAAAATGTCACAGTAAATGTTAAAATCAAACTATCATAAAACATTGACCCTGACATACCTCAAGATAGGGATATTTCTTTTATCAGAAAAAAAAAGAATTTATGGAAAAGTATGTACATGGGATATCACGTTTTTCATTACTCATTCCAACTAAGTATACATCTATGTGAAATTTAAAGTGAGAAAGCTTGTCAAGTCTTAGTAAAAGCTGGTTTAAAAATTCTGTATATCAGATGTGATGTTGTAACATACCTTGTTTTGAGATTTAAAGGAAAACAATCTTATTAAATTTTTTTGCTTTTAATTAAAGTTATTAAATCAGGAGTAAGTAGTTGCATGCAGTTTGACCAGGAGTTAGAATAGTCATGCTAAGGTATTATTTATATAAATCATGCTAAAGTATTATTTATGGTAAGCAGATAAGTACCTGAATTAAATAACCTAAGACTTAAAATCCTGTTGTTTGAAACATATCATTTGGCTTAGTTGGGGAACAAAATGGGAAATTGTTTCCTACATCACTAAAATGTAAATTGAGTCTTATCAGACAATTTGTAGTTTGCTGTGGCAGTGACCAAGTAATTACATTAGGATTCAGAGCAGTTATTAGCAGTTCAGATGGAGCTTTTGACAGTCTATCATAAAAATAGTTAATAAAAAAAATGCTAGACTTCAGGTTAAGTGCCGACCTACTTAAAAAACTAGTATATTGTCATCTAAAATATTAGGATAGAGTGTAGCAAAACCTTGTGGAGAGTTGACAAATGGAGTCCATCAAGAATGATTGTCAGGTCCATTACTTCTAAGCACACTGTTTAAATTTGGTGTTTGAATTAATTGATAATATTAAGGATACAATTTTATCTTTTCAAGTTATTGGATAGAACATTTGAATTGCTTTGGATTTTTTGAAAACTATGACTAGACTAATTTTATGAATATCACATCTCTTAATTTTGGCAGAGAAACTTACAAATTCTTACTTAGAAATATATAACCTCCCTTCATTATTACTGGTAATTATGTATAAGTTTACAAATATTGGAAATACTGGCTAATAAATATTGAGTATTTACTATGTGTAGGAACAACCTGTGTTATAGAAATAAGTAGATTAAAATTCCTTAAATCTCCTAAAGTGTGGGTGTCATTTGAGTGCTGGAAAAAATATCATAAATTTTGGTAAGTCTGCATATGCCAAGATGATGAGAGCATAGAAAAGGTGAATCTGTGTAGTCTAGAATTTAGGGAAGTCTTTTTAGTAGCAGGAGTATTGACCTAATTTCATTAGAGAAAAAGAACAGCAAGGAGAAGAGGTCACTGCCTATGTAAAGGCATGGAAATAAGAGAGAATACGGCTTATTTGGAGAAATAATCTAGAATTCAGGGTGTATAGTACATTTTTTATAAAAAAGTTTGTAATTATAGTCCACTGATTCAGAACATCATTATGACTTTTTAATTCTTCTTGAAGAGAAATTGAGTCTTTATCCCTTGAATCAGGGATAGTCTTGTGACCCGTTTTGGTTATTTAACACAAAAGAAAAATGTGTCCACTCTGGGCATAGACTAAAAACTTCTCTTCCTCTCCTGGAAGCCCATCCAATGAGTAGGTGCACAAGCATCAGCTGAACTGCTGAGAACAAAAAAATCACATGGGAAAGTCAACCATTTCAGTTGAGGCCAAATTATTTAAATTTGCTACAAGCCAATCTTGTATCTGGTCACAGAGGTGTGAGTGAACCCAGTAGAGAAACAGAACTGCCTAGCTGAATCCTGTCCAGCTCATGAAAGAGCAATACAAATAGTTGCTGCTTAAATCATGTAGTTGAAGTCATATAGTACCCAGCAAAACTGAATTAATACAATAAAAAAAATGAGACTGCATGGTAGAGCAGGGACAAAATTATGCTGTCTTTTGGACTTTATACTGAACATAATCAGAACTAGTAGTCTCAGAAATGTCAAGTTTTGATTCCTCCTAAACTGGTAGTTTCAGAGAACTCCAAATAAACCCTACAAGAACATTAAAGTAGTACCATCTTTAATCACTTATTTTTTTAGTATCTTGAAGAAAGAGCCATATTTTAGTTATATCTTATCATTGATACAAATAGTTATTCATATTTAATTCAAAAGATGGGTTTAACTATGCCAGAAAAAAATTAACTCTAGCTCATGTAAATGTGCTTAGGAAAAGTGTATTCTGGAGAAAGCAAAATAGCCCACTTGAAAATGGTATTCTGAGGTCTCTTTTTATAATTATGGATCATATTGTTGCCCAGAATACTCTACATGGCTTTTTGCCAATGCATTTTTAGCCCGCATTTCATCATAATTTGCATGTTCCTGGTAATCTTATATTTAGTCTGAAAATTATGGGTTGTTTTAAAGAAGCTAACTGTTCTGACTGATGTATGTTGATGTATGTCTTTTAAAGTATGCTGCAGCTATTTTTAATTGAAGCATGTGAAAACGTCACTGTTAGCTATATGTATACAAAATAAAACAAGCAATACTTGACTTACAAACCAAATATGCCAGGCAAGCATATGCATTCCTCTGGGAATGTTGCTCTGCTCGGTCAAGCCTAGAATGAATGGATTTAGCATTGCAGCTCCCTGAGGGGCAAACTTTTCACTAACATTAGAAGGGTCTCTGGCCCAATGAGTCAATGGAGTTTGATAGTAATCCTTGCTAAAAGTAATGAAAATGTGTTATTGTTTGAAGGTATGATCAAGGGAAATTTGGGAAGAAATGCAGCAAAAAATATAGAAATTCAGCTACTTTCTTCCCCATGAAGATGAAAGACCAAAAGATGATTTATTTCCCTGTGGTTTAGTTCTATACTTGAGATGTTTATATATGTCATGGTATATGTGTATGCGTATTTAAATATTTCACTGTGCTATATGTATCTCATAGCTCTTAATTTTGATTCTTGATACCAGTAGTTATGGTTAAATATTACCAGCTATTCACTTACCACCTGTCCCCTTCAACTATACTCCAAAGTTCTGAGATCAATTCAAAAAATAGAGTCCTTGATTTCAAGGTGCACTACATTGGCTCTACAAGGTTAACCTACTAGAGGAAAATTAGCGATAAGAGCACTTCTGAAACTCCATTTTATACATTTTGAAAGTATTATGTCACCTAGACAGTGACAGAGGAGGTTCCTTCCTTTGCTCCCAAGAGGACTGTCAAACAATTAACCAGAGGCACAACACCCAGAGAGTCACCTGGCTTGGGGTAAAACTGGAACAGCAGTTGAACATGGGAGGCTAACAGATAGCACAGAGAAGACAGAGAAGTGAGTCATGGTACAAGGAACAGAAGGTAGGCAGAATGAAACTTCTGGAGGTGGCAGTCTAGGATGGAGGGGTACGGATGGTGGGCTGCAGGTTCAGCCAAGGGTGGGGGAAAGGGAGAGCTAAACAGCGTGGAAGAAGATGTTTCCCCTTCAAGGTGTTTTTTATTAGTTTGTTTTACAAAGGAAGTGGGAAAGGAAACTACTAGAAACCTATTCTCTCAGCAGCCCTATTCACGTCTAGATTCCAAATCCTGCTATTCTATTCCCCTCTGATAAAGAACTGTGAAAAAGTTCATCAGTGGCAAAGTTAATTGGGTTCTCTTGTGCTCCTAAAATGTTTCCTCTCCTCAGGGATCCTTCAAGTTCCTGTCAAGAGCCTCTTAGGATAGCAAGTCTTCTTCCTATGTTTCCTTCCTCAGGGGAGATAATGTGTATGTGCCTGAAAGGTAGTGCTTACACATCAGGGGAGCAGTGAGTGAAATTATAAAGCAGGTAACTTTGTCTTAGTCTTCTTCACCTCCCCTGATGGGCTCATCCAGATCTGCCTGCTGTGGGAACAGTTCTTGACCTTTCCTTTTCCTCTCCTTCTTATCCAATCTTATCTAACCTTAAGTTCATTCAGTTTAGGTCTGTTTTCTTTCTATTAGAACATAATAATTTAGCTTGTGTTAAGGCAACATTAGGTTTTAATGAGAACCCTCAGTCTTCATCCATCTGACATGTAACATATTACATTTTCACAATGGCTTCTGGGGTATAATGATTTAACCTAAATTAAGAGAACAGTTTTAGCCACGATGTGTGATAACTTGGTACCTTTAAGCAGTCATCAAACACTTTTGGAGACTTCCTTTTTTGTTAGAGTGAAAATGGATTCTCTCCTCTCTCAGAGTTCTTGAGAGTCAAGTTCATTTGATTTTGCTGGAAGAAAATGTAAAGTTGTAAATTAGCCCCAGTTAATTGTCTCACCTCCATTCTATTCCTCTGCCAAAACCAGTAGCAAAATTTTGGCTACACCTTAACCTTTTATCTTAGCAAAGCAAATATGCATTTTTAAAAAATTAAGAAATATCTTTTGTGTTTCTAAAAGACAAATAGGAGAAGCGTTTATCTGTGCACGCGCAGGTGTGTGTATGTGTGTGTGTGTGCTTTTTAGGGGTTTGATTTAGCATAACAGTATTTCACATTTGATGCAGAAAACAAACAGAGCAGGTAACATTTGTCTTCATCTTCTTCACCTTGTCTTTCCCAAGACAGGCCCCCAGCTGTCATCTCACATTTCTGTAGATCAGAAGCCCGGGCATGGCTCAATTGAGTGGCTAATATCAAGGCTGGGTTCATAACAGGTCAGAGAGAACCTCCAAGGCCATTCAGGTTGTTAGTAGAATTGAGTTCCTTTTGATCGCAGGACTGGGCCCCTATTTTCTTGTTGGCTCTTGACTAAGGCTGCTCTCCATTCTCAGAAGTCACCTGCTATTACCTTCCATTGACTTTCTCTACATTGCCATTTTCTCAAGGTCAGCAGAAAATCCTGTCCCTGTTGTTTTGAATCTCTGTGATTTCTTTCTCATATCCTTAAATGTGCTTTTTAAAGGGCTCACCTAATTAGGTCAAACTTACGTACATGTACGGAGAGGGATTTATTTGTATACTGAAATATAAAATTTTGGAGATATTGTGAAACTGTAATATTGTGAAATGTGAAATTTGGGAGATATTCTTAGAATCCTACTTGCAATAGAGCTTTTTGTTACTGTTGTTTGCTTTCTTCTAGAAATTCAGCAGAGTGGAAATATAGAAAGTGAAAATAAATAAATAGATGTAATAAGAAAAAAAAATAGTGATTCTCTCTGAGGCTGAAACCACAGACCCAGCACTATGTAGCACATGCCTTTGAAGCAAGCACTGTTAATAGACAGGACTCTGTAATTATGCAAATGCTCATATCGTCTCTGTCCAACATAGTGACAATTGGATACTTGTAACTAAGAAAGTTGAATTTGAAATATAGCTGATAAATACTGAGGTTTTTATTTTATCTATTTTAAAATTAAAATTTATGTTTAAAGAGCCATCTACCTTTATTAGCTACCACAATGAACAACATAGTTTGTTTGAGAGTAACACAAAACTTCCAGTCTCTCTCCAGCTTCCTGAATTACAGAATCAACTCCTAAATGCTGAAATATCCTATCTGGTGTTTCTGTACTGCCTTATTTTCCACCAAGACTGCGGTTTTCTTTTAAATTTCAGTTACTTGCTTTATATCACATATTTTACATCTGTCTCTTGCTGCCAAATTTGGAATTTTAGATATTGAGTCATTTCCTATATAAGTTCATAATTATAAAAAATTCTAACATTATTTAATCTCCTAGTCAGAATAGAAATCCTTTCTTCTTGCTTCCTTTGTCACACACACTCATACCAACATAGTAGCTGTTACCTTCATTGAGCATTTACTTTCTAGCAAGCCATGGAGTTAGTTGCTTCATAGTCTCATTCAATCTTCAGAATGCCCATGTCATACTATTACAATTCCTCATTTATAGATGAGGAAACCTATACATGGAGAAGTTAAATAGTTTTCTAAAATGTCACCATTATTAAGTGTTGAGTACAAAGAAATTTCAGGTTCTTTATTTACAATCACCTTTTATTTTAGTTTCTTAAACTGCATTACCATATATAACAAACTCTCTTGCAAAGTACAACCAAGCTTGTCACTACTATTATTAGTTACAGTGAGCCCTTAACCTTGACAGTCAATACATTCTGTTAATGGGCAGTATTAAGAGAGCGTTGGCTCTTCTGTGATCTTTCAGTGGTTCCAAACGTGCTACAAATGGCTAAAGGCATTCACTCCTCTTGGTTTACCCCCTTGGATTATATATAAGCATAAGCTCTAAAAATTTTACCTGCTTTTTAGTTTGAGTGTAAATCTTTCTCCCAACAATGTCCACTCATTCTAATTTAGACTGCAGCTATTCGAAACAAATGCCCTTGGTCTATAGAATGTAAGAACCAGGGTTCGCAATTCAGAAAGCTCTAAATTTCTGGTTCCACATCTTATGAATTGTATACTCTTCCACTTTTCCATGTCTCTTTCTTGTATATAAAATGGAATAAAAACTGAAAAAAATTAAGGAAGAAATCAACTGAAGTTGGTGAAGTACATAAAAGAAATTTGAACATATAACAAACCATCAGTGATAGGCAACTGCTTCATATAGACTTGTTATAACAAAACAAGTCTTTTGTCTTTTGTTATAACAGTTTCCCTACTGTAGGCCATAAAATAGCCTTTCAGTGGTTCCTCTTCCAAAAAAAATAGCTGTTGCTTACTACCCTGGTTTTTCTAACCTCAATTTGACTCAGGTTTTAAATGTTTGCCATAAATTATGAGCTCCAAAAAGGAAGAAATTCCACCAAACTCTCATAAATTCTCTGCTTATAGCAAAGACTTTTTTGTGCCATGTTTGAAACTAAACTAGATGAATAAGATCATCCCTTGCAGTCAGAGCAGCGAGAGTCTCATAGGCTTTTACAGGAAAACACAATAGGATTTGGTCTGTGACAGAGAAGCAAAAATGAGAGTCTGATATAATACAAGATAACACTTCTAAAAGGGAAGTCTAATTATGCAAAATTTCAGGCCTGATGCAAATGAAAATATGAGACCATTTTTTCAAAAACAATGAAAATAATGTTAGCAGCAATTAAAACTTTAAAGTTTTTTCTTTCTTCCTGCCACCTCTCTTGATTTGTTATATTTGCAATTTAATGTTGTTCTATGTTAAAAATTATTACTATTCTTAAATTTAGCATAGCTTTTACTGTTTGTATTTATATTGGGTCGTGCCTGTCTTAAATGCAAAAATAAAAACTTATAAACTGATAGTAAGCAATCACCAAAATTAAACAATTCATAGCAGTTCACATATGCCTATGTTTTGTTCTTACCAAATCAGTAGGAAATCTGCACAAACTTAACTCAAATGTTTTATTTCACTGCTTGATGTGTGCACTTTCTATCAACACACTGCGCTCAGTTTGCTGAGTAAGGAAGGCTGAAGGAAAAAGGATCTGTGGGTTGCCCTATTTTTCACTTTCCTTCTCTGTCATCATTTCAGCATGAATGTTTGTTTAATAGAGAGAAATAACATGAATAAGAAAGGATAGAGTAGGGCTCCCTGACTATTGGATTTTCTTAGAGTGTCATCATTGTGGTCAGTGATTAAATTGCTTACCGTGTGCTCCTTTCTCTGACTAGCTCCATCGATATTTCTCTTTTTATTTTTATTTATTTTTCTCTCTGTCCTTTTTGCTCATTGAGAGTATATATTTATCAATTTTCTAACATTTTCTTTAGGAAGAACTTTAATACGTAATCCATTCAGAGTCCTATATCACAAAGCCAAACAATTTCATTTCTAGTGACATTTTTTTCTATTTCTCTTTAAAAAGAATCCCCAAATATAAGAAGGTTCCTATATTTATGCCTTTGATTAAATATTTTCAAACTATCCTTGGCATGCAACATCTTCAATTCTTTTTTTTTTCCTCTCACAATTAGTTTTAAGATGAATTTAATTTTCTCTTTTGTTTGTATTAATCCTGGGAGCATTCCCTCATCTTCCCTTTCTTCAGCCATACACTAAAGTTTTTAAAAATACATTTGTGAAATATACCCACTGTAACTTTGAGTTAAAAGAAAAGCAACCAGTTATGGAACACTTACCATGTGTTATAAATGGTGTCAAATTATGTCTAATCCTTGATGTAATCTTAAGAAAAGTATATACTATTTAAGAGCTGGTCTGGATGTCAATGACTGACCAGGGCATTAGAAGTTACTTTAAATAAAATTCAAAAACTAGTCATATAGTCAGAAATGTAGCCATTGTATCAGAACTGAATTTCTGAAGATCTTTTCATCAGATGAAATTTAATCAGAAACAAATAAACAACATTATGGCATGACCCCCAGATTAGAGAGGACTTTTAAATAACCCTCTCAGATACAGCATATGTTACTCTAGAGGGCAGGAGGGCACCAGGCAGATTTTCTATGATTCAGGTAGACAGACAGACAGACAGGGCAGATGGGTCAAGGAGGAGTCCTGGAGTCCTCCGTGGCTTTTTCAGGTTTTTATTACTTTTTACATCAGAAGTGACCAGGTACGAGGCAGGCAGGCCTCCTAGCCCCCACAAATTTTCTCTCTCTGGGCTCTGCTTCTCTGCTGCTTTTCTTGCTTATGCTTCTCCTGCTCCCTGCTCTGCTGCTGCTGCTGCTGCTGCTGCTCTCTCTCTCTTTCTTTCTCTTTCTCTCCTCCCACCCCGTGTCCCTGTGATGCCGTCCTTATATGCCCAGTCTCTTTGTGTAGGTGCACCCACCTACACATGCTCACACCCTACTTCAGGTGCCTGCCATTAGGCATGTGTGCAGGACCACAGGTGTCTATTATTAACAATAATGGGGTGGGGTGGGGGGGTTGTTGAAAAACTGATAACCTTCATTTACCTTACAGTCACCATGAAAGGAAGGCGGGTCATTTCCCCCACCACCACTTCCACACCAACAACTTTGCAGACACCTTGGCCTACAATTCCCAGCAGGCCAGGAACAGGACTTCCATCTAGTAAGGAGGAAGGAGTGAGGCTGTGGGGGTGAGAGGGGGTGGGGAGGTGGGGGGTATGTGTGTGTACACAAAAAGGTGGAGGGAGAAACAGGTGGGAGGTTGCTTCTGGTCCTTGGTTTTGGTGATTTTACTGCATTTGGCAGGCAAGCTCTCCAGAGATAAAACACCATTATCTTGGCCCTTTGGTGGGCTTGGCTTGTAGGGTGCACTGACTTCCTTCTGTGCTAGCTCTCTGGAACTACCTAACCTCTTGCTTACGGTTTCTGCCAGTATGTCCCTTGGGCTTGTTCTCCTGGCAGCTGAGCTCTGGGCTCTTCCTGAAAGGCTGGCAATTTGTCTAAGAGGGGACGGGTGATTTTGGAGTTTGGAGCCCATTATTTGAAATCCTTTCTTCTCTCTAGACCTTTTAACTTCTCACTATTAAAAAAAAATGAGTATACTAGAGTTTGTTTTCTTTACCTTTATGTGTATAGGAACTCTTAAAATGTATCCTTTAATAGTTTGGGCCCCTAGGTATCTGTAGCGGCAAGATGGGGGTGGCACCGGAGCAAGGTTCAAGATGGTTCTGGGCAGACGGGTCAAGGAAGGAGAGTCTTGGAGCCCTTGGTGGGTTTTCAAGCTTTATTTAGTAGAGGTGGCCAGGTACATGGCAGGCAGTGGTGCCAGGGGGCTGGGAGGCTGGCAGGCCTCCCAGCCCCCAGCGCATCTCATCCTCTCGGCTGCTTCTTCTCTCTGCTGCTGCTGCTCATCAGTACTGTCAGTTGGTCCTCACAGTTCTCTCTGTTGGTCCTCACAGTTCTGGCATCCTCATGACGCTGCCCATTTATGCCCGTGTCCAACACAGGTGCACCCACTTGCGCATGCCCACCCTAGAATGCTCACAGCACCGCAGGTGTCCATCATCACAGTGGTGAGAGGGTGGAAATACCTGATCAACCTTTACCCTACAGTATCCCTCAGCTTTGCCTGACAACATTGTTCCCTAACCAGGAAGGAGCTTCCTGGTAACATTTTAAACAAAGGCCCTGGAAGGAAAAATACTATATATATATATATATATATATGCATATATATAAAATATATATACACACGTATATATGTGTATATATATATTTTTTTTTTCTTCCTAGCTGATGTTGTGCCTGGTTGTAGGGTAAAGGTTGATCCGGTCTTTCCACCCTCCCACCACTGATGATGGATACCTGTGGTGCTGCGAACATTCCAGGGTGGGCATGCACAAGTGGGTGCACCTGTGTTGGACACGGGCATAAATGGGCGGCGTCATGAGGATGCCAGAACTGCGAGCACCGACAGACAGAACCGACAGGATGAGCAGCAGCAGCAGCAGCAGAGAGAGATAGCGAAAAGAAGCAGCCGAGAGGGTGAGATGCGCTGGGGGCTGGGAGGCCTGCCAGCCTCCCGGCCCCCCGGCACCCATGCCTGCCATGTACCTGGCCACCTCTACTAAATAAAGTATGAAAAGCCACTGAGGGCTCTAAGACTCTCCTTCCCTGACCCGTCTGCCCAGAACCATCCCGAACCCTGCCTCCAGTGCCGCCACCTTCCTGCCGCTACACTGGTACATAGCTGGAGTTCAAAATATGCTTGGAGGTTAAATTTCCAGAGTGAAATAAATTACTGTTGAGTTTTGGTGTTCCAAATGTATTCTTTCTTGCTATCCTATTGGAAAGGTGACCTTCACTGGCAAGGGAGGCACTGACTCCATCACTGGTAGAGCTGGGAAATATAAGGCAAAAGTGCCTTCAGTGACTTAGCTGTGGAACAAGTACACATAGCTGGTTTGGTGGCATGAAAGATAAGTGGTATTTCAGAGTGTTTTGGGCCTGGTTTTAGAAATTATTGTGCAGGGCCTCCCCTGGTGGCGCAGTGGGTTAAGCAACGCACTATGAAGCAAAACGCAGCCACTGCAGCACCAGTTCGATTCCTGCTGCCGGCCGGGGAG
>JAGFMF010011942.1:5042563-5083274 GCA_019455555.1 Galemys pyrenaicus | reverse complement strand
TCCCCGCTCTCTGTGGTGAATCCTCTCACCCCCCCACACCTCTGGCCTGTACCCCAGTGCTTGTATGCATAAATAAATAAATCTTTAAAAAAAAAATTATTGTGCAGTTGCAAACTGCTTTCATTTCCATCAAATGGAAGAAGATGCTGACTTTGAGGAAGTTCAACATCAAATGAAAATTATGTAAACACAGTGTAAACACTGATCATCACTACCTGAGCAGTTCACAGACTGCATCATCCCCCAGGCACACCTGGATTCTCAGAGCTGTTACCAGCAAGCCACTGAAGAACCCTGTGCTCATTTAGAAACCCATACAAATGATCCAAAGCTCTTTCTCACTGAAGATAGACTCCTGAACTCATGGGTGTTTGTAAAGAGAAGGATTTTCTTCTGTGGCATTGAAAAAGACAAGTATTTCCTTTGAGATACACTTCTTATATTTCAAGAAGTGCTGATTGTAATTCAAATTTCACATTTGATCAACATCCTAACTGTGGGAGCGTGAGAAGATGTCAGCTGTAAGAGATCAACACAAACTGGTTAGTGTGGCTAGCAGTAACACCTAGGAAAAATTTGGGAAAGAATTTACAGCTGCTGATGGACAGAGTGGATGATGTGAGCCAAGATACAGTTAAATCACATGCATGAGAGACACTAGTAAACAGCAGGAGCATAAACATCAGCTTCAGGGCCTCCCCGGTGGCACTGCGGGTTGAGCACCGCACTGTGAAGCATCTGGGCCAGGGAGGGGACTCACAGGCGCAGCAGACCTCTCCTGCCTCACTCGCTGCTCCCCTCAGTGAATCTGCCTGTTCTGCTCCCCACTCTGTCTCTGGTGAGTCCTCTCACCTCCCGCACGCTGGCCTGTACCTGTACCCCAGCTTTTGTATACATAAATAAATAAATCTTTTAAAAAAATTATCTCATTAAAAAAAAAAAAAAATCAGTATGAGCAGAGTGGCCAGCAGGCGACAACATAGCCCAGAGTCTAGGAGAAATCCTGCTCCCTGAGGAGGATCTGACCAAACTCTTTGATCCACCCCAGCCCCCTGACACAATGGTGTCTCTGTCCATCGCAGGCCAAATTAACACTTACTGCCAAGACATCATGGACTTCGCTGCCCCAAAACTTAGGGAAGCTCTTCATGCTCTAGGCTCTTCAAGAATACAGCTATGAAAAGGAAGTTTCCTGAAAAGGAGTTAACATGGACTTGAGATCATATTGGGACAACCCTTGGAGAAAAAAAAAATTGTTTATTGAAAAGTTTTTAGACAATAATAAAATAGATATTAAACAGGAAAATTTTATTTTAAGGTATAGTTTTGCATTTGCTTCTCTCATTAAAGGACACTTACCATTATACTATTAGGACAATCAAGATTCAATTTGGATACTTTGAAATTTATCAATTGCTCTCTTTTGTGCAAAAGAGGCAAAAAAAGGTCCTAGAAAATAATAACACACATAATTGTGGTACCCTAAAGTTCCTTATGTTCATGAATATATTCCATTCTGTTTCATATCTCCCTACCGTAACAGTCTTGATTGAAAATTGGAATGTTGCAGCAAGAACAATCATATAATTAGAAGATCATCATTTACTCTGGCAACATCTTCAAATTATGAGTTTTAAAGAACAATTAAAATTTCTGTGTTTGATTAGAAAGTGTTTATCCTGATTAACAATTTACAAACATTTCTTCTTATAAACCTCTGAGAAAATCTCAAAAATATTTTCACTTCCATAAGCTTTGGGTGATATGTATTTTTAATTATCAAATAATCAACGGCTTATAATGAACTTAATAACTCATTCCATTTATTTCCCCAATGGCAGGAGAACTACTTTAAATAAAGTATGCAATCTATCTATAGTTCTACAGAGAAGTGCTAAAACTCAAAATAATCAAATTAGAAGACCAAAGTTGTAAATGTGACAAATTAAATCCTCCTTATTTATCGAACTTAAGCAGAAGCTTTCAAATCATGTCATTAATATAGAAGGAAAAGATTCATATTTGCATTTTGGAAAGACAGCTTCAGAGTTAATAGTACCCAGTTGTCTGCCA
Organism: Galemys pyrenaicus; assembly: GCA_019455555.1. NCBI lineage: Eukaryota > Metazoa > Chordata > Mammalia > Eulipotyphla > Talpidae > Galemys > Galemys pyrenaicus. Next base: position 5,081,201 of record JAGFMF010011942.1, on the reverse strand, counting down.
TTGAGAACATCTGCATCTCAGGACGGTCGGATAATGGGATTTTGCTCAAAAGAAAGCAATTTTAGAGGGAAGTCATGATGTAAAATAGACTCTTTATAAGACATATAGGAGAACTTTAAAAATCCTTGTGGATTGCAGTGGTAAGAGTATATTTCCAGAATTTTAGAATTTTAGAATAGTGTTTTCTAGCTGATGATTTTCAAGGAACCTATTTTAAATGTAGTACTCATAATGCTAACTTATAATTTTACTGGGACCTATCATTTGCAAAGTCCTTTTAAACTTACAAAAAATTCCTGTATGGTAAACAATCATTTCCCCGCTTTAGAGATTGAGTTATAGTGAAGGATATTGCTTTAGAATCTTACAAAAATTTTTCAAAACTAAGATAATACACACATTGTGTCTTAGTTTTTAAAATTCATATCCTTATTTCCTGTGCTTTAAACCCAGAAAATCAGAATCACATTCCAGTGCACTTTACCATAGTAAACTGTTTAACTCCTTCCCTATTTCTCTTTATTAGAATTTTACAAGTTTCATCCTATCAATGGAGAGACTAAAAGTCATAGTTGAAGATCTGGAATCCAGATATCTATTTGAACAGATGGTAGCCTGGGTTGAAAACAAAAGGTAGGAGTTAGTTTGAAAGTAATGCCTTTTGTAACCATGTATTAGTGTTGTAATTAATGCAAGTTAGTGTTGAAAGATTCTCCTTTTATCTTCTTGACAATGTATTAGCTTTTCTGAACATATGTTTTTATGACTATATTATCTATATTTATTAATGAAAATTTGAATTAGTTTTTTTCTCATATTCAAATGACTTGTAAATCAGATCAGATGACTTTAATCAAATCACACACAATTTTATCTACATCCTACTGCTCTTTAAGTAACTTTAAAATTTTTCTTATTAATGTTGTGCTAGTAGAGCTATGGTTGCCATATTTAAAAAATAAAAATATAAGTAACCCAGTGTAGGGTAAAGGTTGATCAGGTATTTCTACCCTCCCGCCACTGATGATGGACACCTGCGGTGCTGTGAGCATTCTAGGGTGGGCATGCGCAAGTGGGTGCACCTGTGTTGGACACGGGCATAAATGGGCGGTGTCATGAGGACACCAGAACTGTGAGAACTGTGAGGACCAACAGACAGAACTGTGAGGACGGACTGCGAGGATCAACCGACAGTACTGACATCAGCAGCAGAGAGAGAGAAGAAGCAGCCGAGAGGGTGAGATGCGCTGGGGGCTGGGAGGCCTGCCAGCCTTCCGGCCCCCCCGGCACTCCTGCCTGCCACCTCTACTAAATAAAGTATGAAAAGCCACCAAGGGCTCCGAGACTCTCCTTCCTTGACCCGTCTGCACAGAACCATCCCGAACCGTGGTCCAGTGCTCCCATCCTGCCGCTACACCCAGTTAAATTTGAATTTCAGACAAATAATGAATAAATGTGTGCTTAGCATTGCATGGAACATAATTTCCTAAAATAATTATTCATTGTTCTTCTAAATTCAAATTTAACTAGGCTGCCAATATTTTATTTGGCAACCCTAAATAGACTCAATGGAAAATTGAAATGCTTTTGTCATTGGTTCTATGTATGATAAGTAACAACTAGAAGTAAGGACAGAGTCATGCAGATAGCAGTAAGTTGTCCCTGAATCATACCTTAATGATTGAGGAACCATTTCTCCCCCTCGTCCTACATAGCTGAAAATAAGAATAAGAAGAAAGCAGGTCTTCAGCAATTTAATAATGTCCTCAAGGGCCTGATTCCTTGATTCTTTCCATCTCAGCTTAGTGCCTCTTGGGCTTCCCTTCCTGCATGCAGGTGGTTGTAGTAGTTCCTGGATCACATCAAGAAGGTCAATGTCCAGAGGCAGGAAAAAAACCACTTAAATTCAGTTTTGTTTTCTTAAGAGAACAAATATCCTTTTCAGAAGCCACTCAAAAACCTAATTTCACAAACACACTCCACTCTTCCTTAAACTAGTCAGAGACAGGAGTAATGGGATTGGGAGTTTAAACTAACTATGATACATCTGCTAAGCATGCAAGTGGTCAGGTCCTCTGAAGCACAAAAAAAGAAGATAAACATGAAAAAAATTATGTTCTATTGGAAAGGAAGAAGATGATAGGAAATAATCAGATGACCAATGTGCTGTGTTAGTTTCCTCCAACATGCCAAATCCATATACTTCCATACTGGCATGTTCAAGGTTCCTACAAAACTAGATTTGACAGCACTGACAATGACTGGTTTCACTAACAATGACTGATGTTTTCCAGTTTATTGAAACATTAACCAGCGGGGTCTAGGGGGGGGAAGAAGGCTTACTGAAGACTTGAACTCATACCCCAATAACCATTGTAGGGACAGGAGATGTGTTAGTGAATGGGACAAACAGAGATCAAAGCTCTCCTTGTGTTACAAGTCTTAAATCATGATCTCTAAAGGAGATCTAAACTTATTGTTAGATCTCATTTCAAAGATACCCACACAGAGATACATGGAATTTATGTCATTGGGAGCATGAAAGCAATGAGTCACCATCTAGTGAGATTTTAGTTCTTGTTTGCTTAGAATGTGTTTTGAAATTTAGAAAAAAATAAAGATGAGAATATGATGATGGCATTAACAGTTATTTTCAGCCAGAAGTAAGATTATTGAAAGTTGACATTATATATTAAGGAAATTATAATCTTACACAGTAACACAGTAGTAGTTTCTAATTTATGTGAACTAGATGAATATTCTTAGGATTTGGAATAAACAAAATAACTATAATTAGTTTGACATATGAATGAGTTCTTCTTGTGTTTTTCTTTCCAGGTTTAGGTTAATATTGAAATTCTCACACTCCAAGTACTCATCATTCCCAGATCAGTGCATGCTGCATAAAACACACACTGCATGAGTGAGCCACATATGCTACAGCAAACAATAAATAGTTAAAAACACAGAAAGCAGACAGCAAGTTGACACACATTTACCTTCCATCTTGCAGCACATATCCACAACCTTTCAACCCTTATAAGGGCATTAGCCCTTAAATAAATTCAGTCATGATCAACATGGGTAAGGTTTCTGTTTCTGATCCCCGAGACTACTTGCCTTCTGTTGCTACTCTTGGGGAGACTCAGATGCTCTCCTGTGAAACATCATTAAACAAGTAACCTTACTAAGTAGAAAATAAAAGTTGCAACCTTGGGAAATATATCTAGTTATAGAAGTGGGAGACTAAGATATTTTACAGTGAAGAATATTAAGAGTAGTATTCTAGAAGAGTGTTAGAAATTAACAAAATCCTAAATATAGACTATCAATCCTATGTCGTCCAAGAAATCATAGATTAATATATATATATATATTCTAGTGAACTCAGCAAAGGTGACAAACCACTATGGTTTAATGGTAATGACCTAGAACACCCTGTACATTACTTTCCTTCTGAGTCTATATCTAATGATATTTTTTTCATTTGGAATGTTTTAAAGTAACATTTCCTTACTAAGTCCTTAGTTCTATACTTAGTCCTTAGTATGGACTAAATATCAGAAATCTCAGCTAGTTATATTTTTAGTTCAAATAAATAGATTGATTTGTCTTTTACTGAGTTCTGATAGTAATCCAGCTGCCCAGGACAGATACGGGGTGTGGGAATAGAAACTCAGAAGTACTGAGTGTTGGTATATTGATATAGCTGTTCTGAGCATGAATATTACCTTCATAGAACTTGAATTCTTGTGAAAATGCAATTATTGCATGTTAATAAGCACAGCAAAGAAAACAAGTATTTGTAATACAATCACACTTAGAGAAAATGTAAATACCACAATGTTCCAAAACAGAGCGGGAACTAAAGATTATGCTGAGCTTTCAGGGATGTCTTTATAAAGAATGTAAATTTTCAGATGACTATGGAGGAGTAAAGAGAATATTTTGGGAGCGAGAGGATAACAGAATGAAAAGCATGAAAGTGTGAAACAAAATATTCTAAGCTGTGAGTAATTTATTATGAAAGGGCTATAAGACTTGGGGCTCTTGGATCAAGCTTGAAGACCCTCCTGTAATTCAATGGAAGGGTCATGACATTGTAGACTAAGTCAATAAGTGAATAGAAAGAAACTGAAATGAGATGTCAGTGAACAGTTTTGGTCATCAAATAAATGTGAAAGATGAAGACAAAGGTAGTCATTAGGGTTGTTTACTAAATATTTCTCATGCTACTGCTAGGCACTATTAGCCTTGTACTTTCTCCTCCTCCTGAAGGGAGGTATGGCACTGTGGCTTGCTTTGGCCAGAAGAGATAGATTTGCTTCCAGACATATGCTGGTTAAACAATCATACATGTTCTCTTCCTTGGCTGTGGTAGTCATGAAGTGTGTCCAGAAAGATCCTATTATCTCAGGCCACTGAACAACTATGGTGAACAGGGACCCCTACCAACTGATGTTGAACATGTTACATGAGTAAGACAGAAACTTGTGGTGTATGAAGTCACTGAGATTTGGTAACTGTTATTTGTTATGGACACAATCTGTCCTGACATATGCACGTAATACCCAGAATTCCAGAATACACCATTCATTCTTCAGGGCCTTTTTGACCTAAGTGAATTCACATATTCATTATTTAGAACAGTGCCATGCCTACATTTAGATTTTGAACAAGTACTCCACATCATGTCTTGCAGATTAGCTATTTATTAGAGTCATTGTTAGATGACCTGGTTAGAAATGAAGGACAATTAGCAGTTTTAAAGTAGAATAAAGCAGTGACAATCACAGGTGAGACTATTTGAAGAACACAGTAGGGGTTAGCACATCAGACAGAACATGAAGGGCCCCTGGACTCACATCTTAATCATGCCTTGGTCAGCAATACTGGACAAAGGAGATACATACACTTTCTAGGGAAGGGCAGAAAAATGTCCATTATGATTGGAAAATGATAGTCATTGAAGTATGAATAGTCAGCAGAGAACTTCATCTATGGAATTAAATTATCTTTTGTGGCTGCAGCTTAGGGGGCAATGAAACTAAAGAAAACTGTGAATGAGTGTGCTTTGAAGTTAACTCCTGTCAGACGTAATGTCTCTTAGTTTGTTCCCTTCTTGTCCGGAACTTTGTGAACCTCAGACTGAATCTGTGAGAAGAGAAGGCTCTTCCAGGGTTATACACTGGACCCAGTGCTTGCAGGGTACCACTTGTTTGAGCCCTTTCTGAGCTCCAGGAAACCCAAACTCTTCCGCTTTTACAGGGCAGTAACGGGCCACATTCACCACAACTAATTTTTGTTCTTTTATTATTATTATTATTCCATTGACTCGCCATGCTGTTACAGGCACACCTCACTATTTTAGAATATTATTGCTTTACTTTTTCTTTCTGTGAATTTTGAGAGAGCAAAAGAAATCAATTGGAAAGAAAAAAACAATTTAGATAATAACTGTGCTAACCTTTAAGGGGACCTCTTGGGATCCACTCATAGAGTTGTAGTTATTTAAAACAGCATTTTTCAGAATTATTTGACAGTGTTCCATTTAAGAAATTTTTGTCATCCACATTAATATAAATAATATACACTTAAAATATAAATTTTATTAAATAAAATTTATTACCATACATTGTACATTCTATGTATGTATTATGCATAGAATCATAGGAATTTAAAAAAACATTATTTATGCATATAAGAACTGGGGTGTAGCCAGTGGTGCGGGGGTGGGATTGAGAGGATTCACCAGAGACAGAGTGGGGAGCAGAACAGACAGATGTACTGAAGTACACTGTTGAGGGTTTAGCAGACTAAACAGGAGAGGTCTGCTATGACATGTGGGTCAGTGACCTGGCCCAGGTGGCTGGCAATAGCTTGACAGTGCTGTGTCTTCAACCCCTGTGCCACCAGGGAGGTCCCTGGTGGTCTGATGATCAGTTGGCTTCCCTCTTTTGGAGGGAAAAGGGGAAAGAAGCTATACCTACCCATTCTGCTAAGTTCTCTTAAGTCATCCAAATCTGCTCAGCACTGCTGAGTCTAGGAGCCACGGGTTTACTCCTAATAATCTTTTACAGGATGCTAAGTAGTTCTCTCCTTTGATTTTCTAAGGACACAGAAACTCTGGCAAGGTGACAGTTGATACAACTATTGCTATTATAGTAGATGTTACTGCTGTTTGTGGTTAAAGTAAATATTTGTATCAACAAAACAGGCATCACTATATAATGGAATTATAATATTAACAAGAAATCCAAAGTCAGAAATGCCAATTATAATCTTTTGGCACCCTGTTTTCCTCTTGAATCCCACATATCTTTATAGGCTAGAACTTACATCCCAAGAACATTTTTTCAAAAAATGGGTCAAGAAAAAATAAAGAAATACAAGAATTACTTATGGATCATAGCCACAATTTTCCCCAGGAAGTATAGAAGAATAATAGAAAGTAATACCCATCATAAGTAAATTATTATATGATGGTATTTTTGTTTATATATATATATAAACATATATATCATCCCTAAAATACATTTGAAGAGAAAGTAAGATGCGTTATTATTATAAGAAAATTAGTTTGGAGATATTTTATATTTTAACAGTATTTATTATATGCCAGACTTTGTCCTCAGTTGTTGTGTTTTAACTCATTTAATTATCTCACCTGTTTTAGTATTTTTTTAAAAAAGATTTATTTGTTTATGCATATAAGCACTGGGGTACAGGCCAGAGGTGTGGGGGGTGAGAGGATTCACCACAGAGAGTGGGGAGCAGAACAGGCAGATCAACTGAAGTACACTGCTGAGGGGAGCAGCAGGCACAGCAGGAGGGAGAGGTCTGCTGCGCCATGTGGGTCCCCTCCCTGGCCGGCAGCAGGAATCGAACTCGTGCTGCAGTGGCTGCGGTTTGCTTCATAGTGTGTTGCTTAACCCACTCCGCCACCAGGGAGGCCCCTCACCTGTCTTAGTACTTCCCCCAACTTTACACAGTGTAGTACAGAGACGGAATAATTTACCCAACATTACAGAATTATTCAAACCCAAGTAGTTTTGCTCCAGAGGCATCTTCACTCAGGCTGCCACAACACATTTCATTACCACTGACCGAGTGGCTAAACAGCAAATATTTATTTCTCAGAGTTTGTGGGTGGGAAGTCCAAGATCAGGATGCCAGTCCAGTCAGATTCTGGGTGAGGATCCTTTTCTGATTTGCAGAGGGCCATCATCTTGCTATGTCTGCTCATGGCAGAAATAGAAGGGCTAGTTCTCTGATCTGGTTTCTGAATGGCACTAATCCCATTCAGGAGGACCCCACCCTCATGACCTAATTCCTTCCCTAGGCCTCACCTCCAAATGCAATCCAAATGCATTGGGACTAGGTTTTCAGCATATGAATCTTGGGGAAAACCAAAGTATTTGGTCTATCAAAGCAGGCTACTGTCATAGCCTGTAAGCTGTCAATATCACTCCCTGAAAACACTGAAGACATTATCTTGAAGTGACTGCATAAGTCAGGAAGGGAAATTTCTGTGAAAAAAAAAGATAAGTATGGAGAATGGATCAAAAGAAAGGACAGGGCATGCCTAGAATAGGTAAAATATATACAGAAAAAAAAATAGTAGGAAGAAATTCCTGCACAGAGGGAAAGATTTAGTTCAAACATGTAGAGGGGGAATGCCTGCTGAACTATTTAGAAGAGGCCAGCACATTCTAGACAATCGTGATGCATGTTCTAGATTGTGCAGAACATCTTGAATATACTCATCTTTGCATCTGACTTGGAATTTAGATTTTGTAATTACACTTCTCTATTTCCTGGGAAACATTCATAATTGCCTATGTCTGAGCTGGGCAGTATTTCCAGAAAGTCACTCTATGCTTTATCGGTTCAGTTTCCCCTCAGTTCTTTATTTATGCCATTTAAAACATTTTCTCTTTGGTCACATATTTGCTGACCATTATCATTCTTTCTCTGGCCAAACTAAATAAATTTCAGTGTTTTCACAGGAGTTTATGAGTCATCCTTCTCCTGACATTTAGTCATCCTTATTGCTGTCGGTGGTACACAACACCCAGGACCTCTGCTTTCACCACAGTTTTGCGTGTGGGTGGGGTAGACTCTGCATGGCTCCTCCAGGTTGGGAGCTGGTGCTGAGGATGAGAGGGGAGCTGGGGCTGCAGTCACACAGTCAGGCCAGGGGCATGCCATGCTTGTAGGCTCTAGGGAATACTGGGAGGCTGTGTCACCTTTGAAAAGATTCCACCCTTTAACTGCTTCCCTTGAGACTAAGAATTACCGGCTTCTATAATTAATGTGATTTCAAACAGATGGCTTTGCCTGTGGAATCTCTTGAAAATGTCTTATTTATTTGCCCTCCAGGACAAGAAGGATAACTTGTCTCTTCTTCTGTAGATTTTTAGAGATTGAATTTATTATCCTATTAGTAAAAACAGGTCACATTCACATCTACCTAGAGATGAATTTAAAGTACACACACGCACACATGCACCAACACACGAATACACACATTCTACACTCCAGACATAGATATTGGGTTTGTATCAATTTCTGGGTATTATGCTTCCTTCAACATGTAAAAAGGAATTGCTAAAATTGTTTCTTGTACTTTTTCTATTCAGTCCCTTCAAGAATTGAATTTCATTGTGCTTTTAGACATAACTACGAAATAAATATCAACTGACCTGAAAAATGCAGCACTTCTGTTTCCAGAGAACTTATAAGAAAAGCTGAAACTCTTTGAAAGCAAATATAGTGGAAACAAACCACATTTCTTCATTAAAAAGACTAGCTGCAGCGTTAGCGGTTACCACAGCTGTGGTTTCCGAGGTGTTGCTTACTCTGGACACTAGAGGGCACTGGTGATTTATTCATTCTTCACACTTCCTGGGCTTTTAAAAATTCAGTGTGTTGCTAACAACTTTTCAACTTTCAAATGGGCAGGAATGGAGAGGAAAATAACTGTTTAAAGGTCTGTGTTTTGAGAGAGGTTAAACTATTCTCTGCAGAACTGATCAGTAGAAAGAGGAAAAATGGTTAATCTCTCTCTATGCCTGTTAAGTTTCCTCTGCTAGAAGTTGTCTTGGGTTCAAACTTTATCACTTGTTAAATAAATGCCAGACATGAAGTTTGTAAAATAGGAGATAGCTGGTTTCAATTCTATGTTTGAACACACTGATTTCTTTTGACTCTTATTTTTGCCATTACGCGATGCAGCAGATTTGAAACTACATGAAAGATATTCTGGGCCACAAGTACTGATTACACAGAATACTTTCATTTGGGCATAATAGGGTTAGACAAGAAGGATTGAAAAGACAAGGACAGTGTGACAGTATAAGACACCTTCACAAGTGGAGTTTAAAACAGCAGAAATCCTAGTTATCGCTACAATCCTTGCTCTCAATATTTTGAGGCACAGGGGAAAAATAAATAGCAATGGCATAAACAACAGGAAAAAAATAAAACTTAGACAGCTGTATTTGACATGAAGCATTGATGTAAAGAAAGCTACCAATTACAAGCATTGACAACAAATCAGTTAGATGTGACCAAATAATCAAAACAAGCAGGGTCCACTGTACAACTTACTTAGTTCATAATTATTTTCCCATCATGGTTATTTGAAAAAATCCAATTCATATCTCCCTGTTTCTGTATCTTACAGAGCTTATTAGAGGAGTTGGGGGAGGGGAAACCTATTTTCCTTTCAGGATTCCTTCTTGTCCAAATATGTCATTTTTCACCATGCACATGAAGGAGGGAAGAGTTAGGGGGAAGGTATAGCTGTTCTCAGTGTCCTTTGGAAAGCACATCATGCAGCACGCAGGGTTAACGGTCTTCCTGTTTCAGTGTGACCCCCGAAGACCTGTGTCACTGCAGCCCTGGACAGCCTGTTCCTCACCACTCTGAGTCATGTGTCTCTGCTAAGGGTAAGTCACGTGCAACCTGAGGGACTTCCTGGATACAATACACTGCGAGCTGAAACAGTATATAATTGTGAATAGTCAAGTCATTTAGCCACATTAGGAAGAGTGGTTGTCCAGGTGAATAACCACCAACCCAGCTCCACCTCTGAGTTAGTCACTTGGCAGCCCAGACATCACCTTCTGACTATAATAAAATAAATTAGCTCATTCTAATCTCAATAAGCCACCTTTGACCTAGGAACTTACTTATTTTGCTAACTGATTTCTACTGCCCATCTAGTTGACCTCATTATTTGCTAATTTCCAGAGTCTTCTGGTAACAGCTGGAGGATATAAAGGTTGTTTACTGACAATGGTTTTTAAAACTGTTTAATCACCCAGAAGCTCTCCTAGTTTGTAGAAGAGCATGGAGCAACTTACTATGCATAATATTACTTGTGGGAGAATTTACTTTTCTTCTCATTGCAATTTATCCTATGAAGAATAGCCTAATGAAGAATTCGCATTATTAAAATGTAGAGGGAACTGAATCTGAAATATAAAATTGCTTTGATTGTAAATTGCTTTTTTTTTGGGGGGGTGGGCTTTGGAACGTACATGTGCACACATCTCATTAAAACTTTAACGATGGGGTTATTGATGCAAAGGTCAATGTGGGTACTGGAGCTAGAGAAATAGTTATGTATTTTGACTTGTAGCAATTCACATTGTAAAAGAGTTTATGCACTTCTTTTATAAAATAAAAAGCCTCATAACTGTTTTATAAGCTTCTGCATATTCTTTTACATTTTTATATTCAAAGAAACACACATTAATTAGCTCTTGTTCAGAAAATAAATTACATATATGAATTATATATATTGATGACAAGAACTGATTTTTCATATATTTTCTGGACAAGAGGTAATAAATTTTGAGTCTGTAAAATGCCTGAGCTTAATTTGTTATAATACAAAGTAGAATGGGATATAATGTGTCATATAAATTGTAGATTTCTTAAAATTTGCTCTTCAAACACCGTTAATTAGACTTTAACTATGTTTGTGTATTATATACACAGATTTTTAGACTTTTACAATTCATAGTTTAAAATACTTTACTATCTCCTTAAAGATTTCTTCACTATTTTTTTAAAGGTAAAAATCTTTATTGACAAAATCTTTTCTTCCTGCTGTGAACTAGTTTAGGAGTTGGGGACATTTTTACTTTAAAATGTACTCTGTTTATTATCAAAGACTTGGAGGACACGTTTGGGATGTGATTTCTTTGGTGAAGGCTGTTCAAGCTCCCACATCATATATACTTCAGGGTCAGAATGTGTTTTGTACTCATTTTGTGCAAAAAGATTGATGAGTTAGAATCATCCTCTAGTGTTTCCAAGCACTATTTTAAGATGACTATTCTCATAAAAATACAAAAGAAAACAAACACAAACTCTGTTCTCTTCAACCACAATATTGGTACCATCATACCATCAGTTTCTAGTGTTTTTCTCAAGGTCATCCAATAATATTCTGGTGTCTGATTTGCAATGTGCCTCTCTGCAACAGGTGATTAATGCTAAAAGACAGTTATAGGTGGTGCCCCCTGAGGGGGTTGAGGATATTAGTAGCCCCAGGAGAAGTGCTATAATGTGGGATGAAGTGACCTTTAGAAAATACAAATGACTGCTGAAGGAGGTGTGAATTCATTCAGCATTTCGGGATTCAGCCTGAATAGTCAGCAGATTTTGGCCCTCACTGTTCAGATCTTCTAGAAGGTTGTTGTGGGCCTGGGAAGGTGGAGCAGCCAACCTCAAAGAGGAAAAGTTTGGAGACTTTGCAAGTAGCTTAGCATCTGAAACTGTTTCTGGTTTTGCTGCTGTTACGGGCTGGCAGACAAAGTGAAGACTTGGAGCCAGGCGTCTTCCTGAGATGCGTGAGTGTGGCTGTTTGTTGGGTCATTTGACCACTGTAGCCGCTGTTTTGAGTGTTGCTTGTCTGGTGCTATGCTGGGACATGTTGGCAGCTCTTGGAGCATCTCCTGTGTGTCTTCTGCTGTCTCCATGAGTTGTATCTGGCCTATAGTCTGGCTGCTGTGTGTCCAGAGTGCCAGAAAGATGCTATCTTGGGCACTTGGCCTATTGTTTGGGAGAGGAGCTCTTCATCCTCAGTGGAGGAAGGATGCCATTTTAACTTTTGTTTAAGACTGAAAAACACTGGACAAAGCTTGGTTGAGGAAAAGGCCATTTTTGGCCTTTGTGACTCTTTGTTTTCCCCTGGTTTGTTAGATAAATTCTATTGTTATTTCCTGAACCTGAGTAGTCTTGTGGTTGTGTATGCAGGTTAATGACTCAGACAGTGACCAGCATACTATTTGGGCAGTGTCCTTGGCAGATTTTAGTGCCCTTTCCTGCCCAGTGTCATCTCCATTTCAAGTCTTGCTATGTAGCTGGTGACTGAAATTTTCACTTGACCTCTGTTTCTTGAATTTCTCATATCCAGTGACTTCTTTCACACTCTGTTTTGGGCTATCTACACTTCACTAAACCTAGGATCTTGTCATTACTTTGAAACAATTTTAGAGATCTACCTTTGAGCATGACCTCTTCTCTTTCTAGTCATTCAACTATCAAACATTCCCATTCCATCTTTCCTTTCACGTCCTCCTAAAATTTTCAACTGTCTCTATTTATCAACTCCCTTCTATTTCAATTTCTATTCCAAGTCAGTTTTGTTTCTGTAATTCATTAGTTAAGATATTTTTGTTTATATTCTAAATTCCTTTCTTATATTGGAGGTCATTTTTAGTCTATTCTGTCTGCTGTTATTTTGGTAAGACTTCCAACCCTTCCGCTTTCTTTCTCTGACACATCATTAGTTCTGAAAACATGTACTCCACCTTCAATATCACCTAGATGTTACTTTTTAGGAAGTCTTTCTGAATCTGAAATGTAGAAACTATTAGCATCATCTCATGTGGTCCTCCAAACATTTTTAACTTCCCCTTGACCACTGCTCACTTTGGCAGCCACATGTTCATTATCTTATCTTTTCTATTTTGTCTATAACCATTTCCAACTGGAGGAACTATAAAATCCCAGGACCTGGTACTATATATATCTATTTTATATTAGTAACTGACGAAATACTTATTGAATAAGTGATATGTGATTTGGGGCATAATAAAAAGATCTTAATGTTTCTCAGGAAAACTATAATTGCTCTGACTTCCTCTTATTATTTTTACTAATCTTGTTATCTAATTTTAATAGAATCATATTTGATATTTCCCGAGTGCTTAATAAGTGTCAGTCTTTATGACAAGTCATTATGACAAGTTCTATCAATATGTATAACCCTCCGAATAATCTCTGAAGAATGCTCCATGTTTTTCCCACGTTTTGAGATGAAATATCTGAATGAGTAAGTAACCTGCCCAAGATCAAGGATTAATATAGAAAACTTAAGTAGGAACGAAAATCTTTCTGACTGCAAGCCCATCACCACATTGAAAGAGATGTCTTAAGCTTTAATGAACAGGATGTTTTTAAAATACATTTTATTCATCTTTGACAAAGATGGATTGGTTAAATGTTTATGTAATATTTATATTATAGTCCTGAATTCCCTCTAAAATCTTGACCCCTGGTATTTTATACTGACTGGCTCTTCCCATTCCATACCCTGTTGTGTCTTATATTTAAGTTGCAAAGACTAATAAGATTTTGACCTAGAAGAAAGTTAGAAGAGGAAAATTCAAAGGAAGTCAAGAAAGAGCAGGTGAGGAGACAAAGAAAAGGCATGGAGAATCCAGGTCTTGGATAAAGAACTAAAGTTAGCAAAATCTAAAGATTTATGAATGAAAATGATCCCTAATTATTCATGTAATAGTGTAACTCCCACTATTTGCATTCTGACATGGTTTTGCTTTGTTTGTTTTTTGAATAGGAAATGAAATAATGGAACCTCACCTAGCTAGCCGGAAATTGTACATAATCAGCCTGTCTTGTCTGTACTGCCTTTTAGACCAGGCGATCATCACTGAAAAGTGGTTAATGAAACAACTAAAAATGAAAGGAACATGCAACCAAACAACAAGGTCAGTTTTTGGTTACTTTTCCCAGTATTGGAGAAATAGCAAAATGTGGGTATTTCATGAAGACATATTGGTGAAAAATCTGTCCCATTATTGGAGCCCCTCATATCCACATCGTTTAGTTCTTCAGTCAGAGCTAGATGTATAGCTTTCTAGCATCTCATAACTTCACAACATGTGTTCCTAGAATACTTCTTAGTGTAATAGTAATATCAGGAATAAGCGCTATACTTTATTAGGTTTTTCAAACAACAAAGGGCAAAGGGTCTATAGATTAAATTTTATGGCTCTGTAATGAGAACTCTGCCCCTGTCTATTTCATAGTGAGCGCTCTTCTATGTTGACTGGACTTTAACTGAAACTAATGCAAATCTACACACTCATCTACAGCTGATGGGTAACTGGTGATACACAGCCTCAGCGGTATCATTCCACTTGTCGATGTTCACCCCAGGAGCTGAAGAAATGATTTCTCCCAATTACATATTAGCTTAGCTATTGTGCATTTCTTTTCATGATATATTACTGAATGTTACTTCCTATAATTAGCTTATGCTTATTCAAAAACAAATATATCTTACATTTACTTCCCATAGCAGTATGGACAATATTAGTTAAGAGTATTAGAGTAATTTAATATTACAAGTTCTACAATAAAGCATGTATTTAAATTTGTTACTCCCTTTTCTGAAATATAATGAAGCATTGGTTTTTGAAAGCAATCTGTTAGTGCAATTACCTCCAAAGGCAAAATAAAGTTTTGCTTGATGTTGCTTAGTTTTCTCATTTAACTTATACATTTATCAGAACTGGATATATATTTTCTTATTTACATTTAGTTTATAGATGTTAATAGTACTTGCTGCTGCCTGGGGTTTGTTGCTTTTGTTTTTTGTTTTGTTGCTATGGCATCTCCACCTGGGTGACACTGTGTAGGGCAGTGTCACTGCCCTCCTCATGGAGGGCAGACCCATAGACTTTGGGCTTATCAGACTTCAGTTCATACATCTGCTCTGTGCTTCTTATTGTAATAAGTGGCACAGGCTATTTTGTCTGTATGTATAGAGGAATATATACCAACATACTGTTTTCACTAAAATAGATAAGTAGATAGATAAATAAATAAGTACAGACATTTACAAACTATCTTTGAAGAAGGTAGCACAATGGCTGACTTAAACTCTTTTCCTTGCCTTCATAGCTCCCTGACTACTGTCTACATCATATATTATCTGTCTACCTTTATTATATTACTGTCCACCCAATTAGGACATTGGTCTCTCTCTCTCTCTAATTCTTGTCTGTCCATCTTTTCTTGCTGTTGTCCTGTCTAACCACTCATTATTATGGTTAGATAAATTCTTCTGTCTCTGCATCTATTGAATCACCTATCCATTTATCTCTTTATATTTTTAAAAGATTTATTTTATTCATTTTTGCATACAAGAGCTGGAATGTAGGATTCCTCAGAGACAGAGTGGGATGCAGAGTAGATAGATCTACTGAAATACACTGCTTAGGGGAGCAGTGAGCAAGACAGGAGAGGTCTGCTGCACCACCTGAGTTAGCTCCCTGGCCAGGGATTGAACTCATGCTACAGTGGCTGCTGATAGCTTGATAGTGCTGAAACTTAACCCATGTGCAACTAGGGAGGCCCTATCTCTTTATTTTTATCTGGAAATGCATTCATCAATTTCCATTTTAATGACATGTTTACCATACCACAGTACCAAAACAATACTTTAGTTTTACCTAGGAAAACACTTCAAATCATAAAGTACAGTATACTTACCTATTAAAAAATAAAGAAAAGGTTTAGCTTTTTTATAATTTGAAATTATCCAATCACAGATTATTAAAGATGAACTATTATTACTGAATAGTAGATAATATAGATAATACATAGACTTTTACCAAGAATTCTCAACTATCTTTAAGTATCCTTTCTTAAGGTTTTTCTAAATTATCTCTTTGTTACCTAACCAAACTCCATCTATTCTGACAAATTCGCATTTTCACCTCTGTTAATCCACTCAACAGAAGACATATACCTATTTCTGAGTCAAAATACTCACTAGAGTGATCTTTCGCATTAATTAGACTTAAGCTTGGCTTGTGTATGTAATTTATAATTATTGATTTTAGACAATCAAAACCTACTCAAGTCCAAAATTGGTCTCAAATTTCCTGGAATCTCTTGAAGTGGAGAGCTGTGACACCTAAACAAAATTGACTTTATATATTGAGCAAAATAGATAATGTGATAATATATAAAATATGGACAGTTAGTAATGTCCATAGACAGTTACTATGAAAGTCTCTCTTGGTCTCATATAAACTTTTTACTGGTTATTTTTAGATCTTCTTTTTGACAGAATTAATTGTTCTGGTAAATTTTCAGAGACTGGTATAAAAACTATTATCTCTATTCATTCTTTGATTTTCCCCCCTTATTTAAGTCACTAGAACTTATAATAAATTTCTTTTGCATATTTGTTTTCATGATTTCTTCTTATTCTGAAACTCTCAGAATCAAAAATCATTTTTATTGTCTGTATTTCAGTGTATTTAACATATAAGAGATACTCTATAGGTGGTTATTCATCTATAACCATGAGTGAAACATACTACCCACTGAAACAATTCCTCTATACAACAGTCTAGTTTTTATCATAAGTCATTTGTACATGGAGATATAAAAAAGGAATTTGGCAGTTAACAAGAGAAAATGTACCATAAGAATAATATGTCCTATACCATAATGCATTATGGTATATTCCTAGGCTTTGGAGTAATTATTTATAAGTTTTTAATAGCATGAGGAAAACCTTAAAATAATAAAAGGAAAATCAGTATACTAAGCTATATACACTTAATATAAAATGAATTTTATAAATAGAGAAGCATTAATAGTGTTTGTGAAACTGTTGTCTTGTTTAAATTTCTGCACATGCTCAAGTTTTTATAAAGAGCTTGTGCTTCAGGGTGTTTTGAACAATAAGCAACACAATTGGTTCATGAAGGACTATACATGTTTACACATAACAAAAAGTATTGATAGAGCACATCTAAGATTGCTTAATGCAACAGCTCAGGGATATGAATAAGGGCCTGGTTTCTTGCTATTATTCCACCTTGCCATCTCCAGCACATCAGCTTGCTCCTTCAGTGGTTGCAAAGGGTTGTCATATTCCTGGGTCAGGGAAGACATAACAGATGGAGCAGGAGAGTATCTTTCTGTGTGTCACTTTTAAAGAGCACTGAAAGTCAAACCAGGAGTCCTCCGCCAGGTTGTCCCTCATTTCTCACTGGACACACCTGAGTGAGACACCCAATTTAAAATTGATTATTGGTAACAGATGAAAATGTCTGGCCTGGCTGAATCCACTGAATCCACTGAGGAGGTAGATTTCTCAACAAAATCGTATTTCTTCTGTTTTAAAAAAGAGAAGGGATAACAAACAACTTGCTTAGCAGCTAACCAACAGTGCAGCAGAATGGAAGCAACAATTGCTGGAGAATTACTTTTTTTTTTAAAAAGATTTGCTTATTTATGCATACAAGAACTGGGGCACAGGCCAGAGGTGTGTGGGGTTTGAGAGGATTCACCAGAGACAGTGAAGAACAGAACAGGCAGACAGACCAAAATACATTGCTGAGGGGCTCAGTGGGCGAGGTAGAAGAGGTCTGTGCCATGTGGCTGACCGCTCTGGCTGGGGATCTAACTCGTGCTGCAGTGGCTGTGGATGCTTCATAGTGTGGTGCTTAACCCCTTGCGCCACCATGGAGTCCCCAGAATTACTATTTTTTTCTACTGGCAGGATAAATCACATAATTAGTTGATTGGCTTTTTGGTTGATTTGTAGAAAGTTCTGTCATTGTCTTTGAATATAACAAAACATCTTGGAACTGTACTTTGTCGTTTCTTAATTCCAAAAGGATTTGCTAAATTTCATACCTAAGCGGCATTTACTTCCTTCATCCTGTCATTCTCTAACATAAGTTTTGAATATTTTCTCTTTGAGTGGCATTTTAATCAACTCCTCTTTAATTGCTATGTGTTTTATATCTCTCAAAAGCAGAAAAAACTAGATAGAATATTATTGATTGTATTATTTACGATTCAAAATATATGAATTTCTTAAGAGGACAGTCACACATGAATGAAACTAATAATGATTAGGATTATAGATCATCAACTATAAAATAAAAAGGAACATGCATTTTTAAAGCTAAAACATTTACTTCTATCTTGCTAGCTATTCTATCCAGATCTCGAAACAGAAACAGAAGTCATTTTTGACTTTCCTATACTTAAAATAATTTTCTTAGGTAATTCTAATATATATTCGGTACTAAGGATAAGAACTAAATGTATTTGCCTTTTAACAATGAAATATTATTAATGAAGAATTAGTAGTGAAGATCTAGAATTTACTGAGCACATACTAAGCTATAGACACAATATTTTCATATATGTAACATTTTCTATTTTGTAGTCTTATTTGAATATAGAAATTATTCTAATAAGAACATCGATTTTAGAAAGTCAAGTGCACAGAAAATCCTTAAAATAAGATAATACATGTAAATCACTTAGCGTAGAGTCTACCCAAAAATGCTCAATAAATTTCATTATTATGAATATGTTTGCCCACTTGTATTACCAACTGAGAAGAAGCCTTATTTCAAATCTGGGGCTTTTAGATTGTAAAGCTTTTTTGAGACCTATATTTCATGATGCAGTTATTCTCTATTATGTGTACCTCATCAGCTATTACTTCCTCTCCTTTCAGCATTCAAATCACCAAGCAGACTTACAATGACTGCATATTGACGTCAGAGTAAAATATCTACATAATAGCTCTTCAGTGTTCGTGAGACAAGGCCTTCAGACCCGGCTGGTCTGATTAAACTGCTGACGCCAACAGTTTCTTAGGTAGTAATAGGATTCAGTGTTCTCTCGGGAGATGGACCTTTCTTTCTGCACTTTTGAGTATCCAAGACTATATAAATGCCAAATAAATATGAGTGTGGTTTGGCTCACATTCACGTCTCTGCTGCTGCCTTTGTATAGCAAACTAAAACCTATCTGTGGGACCGTCTAGATGTAGTAGTTCTAGATATTGATAACTAAAGTGATCTGAGGCCCAGTTGGCATCTGGGAGTCAAGGGAAAAACATATGACACTGAGTTACTGGGATACAGCTTTGCAACAGAAGATGACCCACTCTCTTTGCTTGACACATGCTTGAGCAGCATTTTCCACTGTAGTCACTGGGTTTGCTGTGTCGTGATAACCTGAGGACACTTTCTTGTGAAGAATCCTGAGCATTAGTATAGATTTGTCGAATGAGAGTCTCTGGTGCTGGCCCGTGGAATACACACTTAAAGCCCAGAATTGTTTCTTTATTTAAATGCCCATTACAGTTTTGAGAAACACCAAGTTAGGGGATAGTAACCCTTAAAGGGGAGAAAAGATGGTGCCTTGGCAGGGTGGCTGTAACCTGTATAGGTAGTTTGTGTGTTGACCTTTGTCTGGGCCACATGTTCATGTCATCAACAAGGTGATAATCTGTGATTTGGTTTATAGAAGCATTAAAAATATTTTTAAATATTACTATGGTACCTAGCCATCATCTTTAATTTTAGTAAAATTTTCATTTTAATCTGTACCTGAGTGTTTTTCAGAAGCACATATGAAATTTTTAAAAACAAACCTACTTTGTGGTACCTCTCACACACATCTTTTGCCTGTAGTGACACTCATTCCATTTTAATTTTTTTTCTTACACTTCAAATATATGAACATGTGTGTAGGATGGTGCCTTTCAACCTCTATTTGGTTTAGCTGAGTTGTTTAGTAATGAGCACTGCTCCAGGAATAGTTGCCTGGATGTAATCTATGTCTTTAATGATCCTGTTCTGCCATCTGATGTCAACTGGGATTTAGGAGAAATGCCCTTCAAGGAGCTGGAACTGATGTCTGTGACAGCACAGTCACATCTGACAGCCATCGATAGCTGTGCTGCTGTCATACTTGACCATCCATTTCTGACTTCACAGGTTCATAGAATTTTAAATCTTTAATGGAACCTAAGAGTTCACAAAGCATACAGAAATACTGTCACCCAATTAATCAAGTCTAGATCCTAACTATGCAGGTTATTGATTTAGTTTCAGGTTTTTTAAAAAACCAATTAGTGCACTGGAGGATAATATCCTTAATGAGTAGTCGTCTCATTGCAAAATGTAGGTTCAAGTGCTAAGGAACTTAAGGAGTTAACAATATGATGTCTCAGATAATGGAGCTTCTAAACCCTTAATCCTCTTGGATACTTGTCAAAACCAAAAACTGTGATAATTCCTGCGAAGGAATTGATAATCTCATCTGTATCTGAAGAATGCATTCATAGAAATTAAGTCATTCCTAAATCAGTTTTGATGACAGGTCACCTTTTCATCAAAAAATTCTTACCGGAGTCAAGAGAATCACCACATGTTAAATATCATTCTCGGGCCTCCCTGGTGGCGCAGTGGGTTAAGTAATGCACTATGAAGCAAACCGCAGCCACTGCAGCACGAGTTCGATCCCTGCTGCCGGCCAGGAGGGAACCCATATGGCACAGGCAGACCTCTCCTGCTGTGCCCACTGCTCCCCTCAGCAGTGTACTTCAGTTGATCTGCCTGTTCTGCTCCCTGCTCTCTGTGGTGAATCCTTTCACACCCCCCCACACACACCTCTGGCCTGTACCCCAGTGCTTGTATGCATCAATAAATAAATCTTTTTAAAAAAATATCATTCTCAGAGGTCTAAGCTTTACTCCCTTAACCAACCTCACACACCCCCAAACCTTCCCTTTATGTCTCCAGTGTTAGTATCCATTTTGCTCCTTTGAATAGACTGTACCTCAACATTAAAAAGAAAACAAAGACAAAAAACCAACATACACTTCACTTCTTTGCAAATGTATATTATTAGTTTTCTTCTTTTCCAAAAGTGTTTTAAAATGCATTTATTTTTTAAGTTTCTTTACTTATGAGGTCTTCCTCTTCTTGTAGATTGTAAGAAAAGCAATTCCTGTGGAGCTGTGGGAATGGAAGAATCTCCAGTTACAGTCAAGTATTAAAGAGAACCTGTAAAACAGCTGGGATAATCATTCAGCTTCTAGCAGGTTGTCACTCGTTCAGGAAATTAAAGGAAAAAACCACATTTCATTTATTCTAAACAATCATTAATCCTTATGCTAGAGAAGTTCACAATTTAGTTTTAAAGACATGTACTCATATATGCATTCAAATATGCAGAGATGTATGTGTGTATAGATATACATACAAGCATATTTACAATTCTGACAAAAGCAGAGTATGTGGAATATAGAAGATAATGGATAAGGAATCTAAGTAGAAAAGATTAATGTTTACCTGGAGAATATAAATATTTCAGATTTATAGTGTAATTTTTAAGGCACTAAAACTAGTTTCAAACTGTCAGAATTCAGCTCTATTAATGGTGTTGATAAGGACTGGGGCCAGCAAGGGCTGTGAATTATTTCATTATTGGTTCTTTCTCTGCTTCAGGGAACCAGTGCCTTCTTGGTGCTTCTTCATTTTACTAGCAAAACCTTTTCCTGCACATACATTTTATGTCAGTCATTGTGCTGTGTAGTAGGAGGAGAGGCCAGAAACGCATGAGGTCATTGTGTTGGTAAGACCTTGGACAGGGGTACCCACGTGTGGTGTTAAACAAAAGGGTCAACAGCTAAAGAGGACTGCCCACTTCAGAGCGTATGGCAGCCAGAGAGATTCTGAATTTTCTGTGTGGGTGGATTTCTTTGGCAATGTGGTGAATTAGAAACTCCATGGGCCTCTTAATGGAATACATTTAGATTTAAATTATAAAATATATGTGAATTTAAGAAAATTAAAAATAAAAATCAGTTATCAAAATATGTTTCAAAACACATTTGTGCTGCTTTATTAAGACATTAACAAGATGTATTAGATATTAGATATAACAACTACTAGAGTTGTTAAATGATAATGTACGTAAATAATATGAGATGTGTAACAACTGTAATATATATATTATTTTATTGGTGGGAAAGTTACAGGTACTGTAGATGTGACAGTAGTTGTTGCTGATACTTGTTATTGATGAAATATTAATTAGATTTTGATGAAAATAAAATCTTGCTCATCCTAAATTCTCTATTCAGTGATGTTAGGGGACCATTGACCCTAGGCAAAGAACTCAGCTCCAAAGCTGGATGTTAGTGCAGCTTAGGCAGAAAAAAAGAGGAGCCAATTTATTCTGCTTAGGAAATTCACATCTCTGAGAGTGACTCACAATTCCAGAGCATTCTAAAGGACCTTTATTTCTTATTCCCACTCTCTAATATTTGACAGTCTTTTTTTCCTCTTATACAGAGGTTTTCTCTGTGTTAGATGAGAAGCAATAATCCATGATTACTGCTTTATTGTTTCTGGAATTCATGTAAATGTTTTTATTCTAAACATTCCTTATTGTTCTTATTGAGATACTCCATTTATAAATTTTGCCTGTAGCAAGCCTGAGGGTTAGGACTTCTTATCAGATGAAACAAGGAAAAAATTAAATATGTTCCCCTGCGATGATTAATAAGTTCTTTGGTTATTTAATTCTGTATTCTGGAATTTATCTATTACTTTTCTTTTAAAATTACTTAAGTCATTCATGCTTGCATTAAAAACATAATTCATATATATCATGAAAAATGATATATATGCAAGTAATTATACTCTGAAAGGAAAAGTTCTTTTTCAACATGTCCCCAGCCCCACTGAACAGTTTATATTTGTTAGTCTATTTTGTGTATACTCTTCCAAAATAGATATATAGTTTGTTTTTTATAAAATAGTTTGATCATAATATAGTTTGACAATCGGATGGACTAATTGCACTATTCACCTTAGAGGTACCTTGCTTTATTTTTATTTTCCAGAGCAAACCATTCTGAATTTTTGACTGATTTTGAATTGAGAAGATTCATAAATAATCACTGGTTGGCATAACTAAACATTTTCATCAAGAACAAAACTGAGCATAAGGCAAAGAAAGGGATTTTTGAGGATTACATGGATTTAGGGAAGTGATGTGCATTGGAGGGGGAAAGGGTGATAAAATAGTTTGGAAGACAAGAGGTTAAATATCAGGAAAGCAAAATTAGGGTGGGGGTGGGGGGTGGAGGGAAGCAGCTGCTTCTCTGCTTCAGTCACAGCCCTGAAATTTTGCACAGCAAAGCATTAGAGGAGAAAGGTGAATAGGTTGTCAGTGACTAGACAGGTCAAATTTTTATGCCTCATCAACCACAGTATATTACCTTCTCGATATCTTTGTAATTTCCTTTTCCTTTTTTTTTTTTTTTCTTTTTTGGTGCTGATACTTACATGTTGCAGTTGTTCTGCATCAATGAAAATGTAGCTACAAAACATAGATACACACACACTCGCCTTTCCCCTCCTTATCCTTGGTGGTATGTCTGTTACCAATGTCCTTCAGTGAGGTGTGAAGGTCAAGTGAATAGACCTAACTAATTCATGACCACTCAACCTTTATTTCATTGATGTTAAAAGGTTATTTTAGGAAACAAGAAAATATTTTCAAGAATAGGTAATGATTATTTTTAGGTAAAAAGGCATTCATCATCGGGGTTATGGGACACTGCTCTTATTCAGAAAACCGCAAACACAGAGCCATGTTTTGTGAATTCAACAGACAGCTCCAGGGTTGACAGTCTGGTGGACCTACCTGTCTCTTTTGCGAATATGACAGATGCACAGTTTTTGGAACTAGAGAATGACATCTATATGGCCATGTATGTTGTGACTTTTTTTAACCTACTCTTGCATCGGTATAGATTTGTCCCCAAATTAGTTACGTTGAATGAATGTTATCATTTTACTTAACCAATTATCTACATAGGAGTTTAATACGTAAATTTATATGCAGGGAAAAAGAGAGTGAGGTTTAAAATATAGAATAAAAATTATGAAACTGAGTAAGGAAGAGATTTAGGAACATTTTAGCTTTATTGTAAAATTAGTGTCATATTTGGTAAAAACTGAACTTTGTATATTGTTAGTTGTCCTCCTTTGCATACTGCTAGGTGTGGTGAGAAATGACAGTGCAGTTTGCTTTACGATTGTGTCCTTTAATTATTTGTGTATTCATCATCTCTGTTGATTCAGGGACCTCATAGCTAACATTACACTGTGACTCTTTGGAGTGAGGATGTGTTCAATAATAACTGCCTGTGCCATAGCTGACATTGCTTTTTTTTTAAAGATATGTGAAGATATAACAAATTCCCCAATGCAATGATTTTTTTCTCTGTGATTACCAGAGTTAAAGAAGGCAAAATGCCCATGTCTGAGAAAGAATCATTAAAGACTCTTAAGGAGGATGAATGTGTTACCTTCATAGCAGGAGGAACTAGATTCTCAAGCACTGTGAAATGATTCCTTCAAAATCTCCTGACTTTTGGATTAACAAATGAGCATGATCTCTATACATATGATGAATATATTTTTAAATCTCCAATTCTGTGCTATTTGCATTTTATGATCAGAAAGAGTGACTCTCCAGAGCAATTAGATACTGTCTAAAATATCTTGTGACTGGCAGGGAAACAGTACAGTAATGTAGAAAAAGAATAATAAAGTATTTTCTGCTCTCTCTCTCTTTTCCCTCCTTTCTTTTGTAAGGACAAAAACTAATCATAATCTTGGGAACAAAATATAATAATAACTAGAAATAGGTAGAATAAAAATAATGGAAATTAGACTTCAGTGTCAGGCTAGAATATTGTTGTCTGACCATCAGCAATTTATATCGTATCTCTTAACTTTACCACGCTCATTTGTATAATGGCTATACTAGCCAATTCTGTGCTGATTATTTGGGACTGTTTTGAGATTCAAATAGGAGAATATTTTTAAGGCTTACATAAACTGAAAATTACTAAATAAATATTAGTTTAAAATCATTTCCAGAGTTGCACTAGTTCCTTTTGTAAGAGAGCTGTTCAAGTGAATATTACCAGTGTTCAGACTCCCATTATATGTAATATCTTGTTATTTCCATTTCAGTTACTCTTGATCAACCTAGATTCAAAAATATTACATACAGTAAGATATGGGGTGGAGGAGAGAACACATTCACATAAATTTTATTATAGTACACAGTTATAATTGTTTTATTATTGTTGTCAGTCTCTTCCAGTGCCTACTTTATAAATTAAACTATTGTAGGTATACATAGTAAAAAGCATAGTGTATATTTAAATATATATATTTATATTGTGTGTGTATATATATCTGTTTGTGTGTGTGTGTATATATGTGTGCTATTTATGATTTCAGGCATCCACTGGTGTGTTAGATTGTTCCCCTCATGGATAAGTGGGGGCTACTGCTTATGAGAACCATGGTGAGGATCTCAGGCAGCTTTATTTTCAGAAGCAGCATGTATTTATTCTAACTACCTAAATTAATCCTGTGGGTATGATTCATATAGAGTAAGAACTCAAATTAACATATCCTGGTGTTGATAAAATGTAGCATGCTGGAAAACCCTATATTTATCGCACTACAAAATTCAAAGAAGATAATTCTTAAACTCAGCCATGTTTTGATTTATACAGGCAAAATATTGAAATATAGTTTCTGAGTCATTTAAAAATATGTAGATTTGTTTACAAAATGCTTTTAAAATATAGACAGACAATTAAATTTTATGAAAACCCAAGAGAGTAGTTGGAAGGACAATGGAGATTTACTGGAGATGTTTCTGAATGGGACACATAAATTTAAATTATGGGAAAGGAATTTAAGTTGGAAAAGAAAGAAAAGGCATGTAATAGTGGTGATAAGCTCTCAATTATTAGTTCCCACTTTATACTAAGCTCTAGGTGCTTAAAATGTATAGTCACTCTTTTTTTCCTCTTGCTCACCTATGACATAGGTATGCTTTTTATTACCCTCCCCCCTTATGCTAGTGGAGAAATTGGATCATCAAGAGATTAAATAAATTGTTCAATGTCAAATAGGAAGAGAGTAATGGATCTGCTATTCAAATTTAGCCAGCAAGGGACCTCCCTGGTGGCACAGAGGTTGATCACTGCACTATGAAGCATCCACAGCCACTACAACATGAGTTTGATCCCCAGCTAGGGAGGTGACCCATATGGCACAGCAGACCCTTCCTGACTCACCCTAAGTGTGTTTTGGTCAATCTGCCCACTCTGTCTCTGGTGAATACTCTCACCCCCACACCTCTGGCCTGTGCCCCAGTTCTTGTATGCATAAATAAACAAAATTTTTAACAACAACAAAAATTCAGCCAGCTTGGTGCCCAAGTCTCCTTGTCATATTGTCCCTTTACAGGAAGGTATAACAAGTACCCTTTACATGCAGAGTACTACCTTTTAACTATCTCTTTAATATTAGTTACAGGCATTAAATGTTATTTTATTGTTCATTAATTCTTCCTTTATTACTAATTATTGAGAACACCTTCCATATATTCTTTTTTTTAAGAATTCTATCATTTTTATTAAAGTAACATTGGTTTACAGTTCTGTATATGAGTTACAGGTATAGGTTCACATCTTAGCTATGTTGCCACTCCATGCTCATCATCACAGCACATAGCAGACTTGCAGTCTACCATAGTCCAATACTATTTACTAAATAGTCCATCTTTTCTGTCCCAAATTAAATATATTGCTTTTATCATAGAATGCCATCTCACATGTATTCAGGTATTTCTTTTTCTAGCCTCCCAGTAATTTCCATTGATCCACCTATATTTAGAAACTAAATTGTCTTATCATTACATCCAAACAATGATCTCCATGAAATTCTTTCTACACTTGACTTCCGTGGCATTGTTCACTTCTGGTTGCTTCTCTATCTGACTTCTGCTTCATTTTTTCTTCCCCACCTCTTAAAACCTGGTGTTCTTCTGAATTTATACTATTAATTTCTTTACAGTCTGCACATTTTCCATGGGCAATCTTATCTATTCCCAAAACCTCAACATCATCAAAAATGTACTCAAAACCCCAAAATATATATATCTGGCTCGAAATTTGTTTTGGAGTGTTAGTCATATCTCAAATATCAATCCATGTGAATGTTTCATAGTCACCTTAAACTCCAAATGTCAAATATACATTCTCTTCGCTAAGTCATGCACCTCAAACTTTTTCTGCATCTTCTGGAATATCTTATGACTGGCTACCACTTGCCACCTACTAAGTCAAGTCAGAACTTCACGGTAAATGCTGTTCCCCTGCCTCTTCCTTATTTGCTTTTTTTAGTTAATAAACTTGTTATGTCCATATCAGCTACTTCCTCTGTTACCCCCTCTTGATGATATTCTGATCCTTAATTTCAAGTACTGTTTTGGAACTGCTGCTACCTTTCCCCCAGCCACTTGAAGAGCTGTGCCCCTTTTTAATAAATCTTCCACAATGGTGCATGTCAGATTTTCCTAAAATGCAAATCTGACCACTTCATTTAATCTACATAAACACTTTACTGTCTCTCTATATTAAGAGACCCAGTTTTTAAATTGCCTTTAGAAGGCCCTTCCTAAGTCTGACCCTTGCATTTCTTGGCAAGGTTCCTCTCTACTCAGTTATATTCTGGGAACTCTGAACTTCTTTATGTTCTGTAAGTACATCCTATTCTTTGTTGCCTCTCTGAATCAGCTTCTTCCACTACTTGGAACACCTTGTTCTTCTCTTGTCTTACAGCTACTTTTTATCCTTTGACTTCAGCTAAGACCTGATCTCCTCCAGGAACGCTTCCTCGAACTTCCCAGTGTGTGTGAGGTGCCAGCAGACATATTCCCATGACACTCCAGAGGATTTCATTTTAGCATATTGTTTTGAAAAGACCATTCTAAATGATTATATATGAACAAACTTCTAAAACATATGAAACTTTTATACCCCCAGCACTCAGGAGAGTGGTGTTTCCAATGAGTGATTTCTAAATGTGTGTGGGAAAGAGAAACAAAATAGGGAAGGAAGTAGGGGGAAGAGAAGTGAAGGATATAATATATTATGCACAGAATATTTTTCTCTTTTATTCATGCATACATAATAATTATACAGGCACACATACAAATGTGCATGAATTCAATAGAGGAAATATTGAAAGCAAATACTGCAAAGTATTAGTGGTTCTTTGTGGTACTGTAGGAAGTCTCTATTCTCTTATTTAAGTGTTTCTACATTGTCTACTACAAAAAGTCAGTATATCTACAATTAGAAAACATTATTCAAATTAGGGTCACAATTTTCTTGATTACAACTTATAAATGAATTAAAAGTCTTGAATACAATATTTTGATTTATGTTGTATTTGTATTCCAGGATTTCTGTACTAAAACAACAAAAATTTATTCTTTTAAGTTTCTAGAGTCCAGAAGTCCAGAATCAATGTATTAAAATGGGGCATACCTCCTCTGAGTTTATAAAATCTTATCTTTTCTCCTAGCTTCTGATGGCAGTTCTCACTCCTTGGTATTCCTCTGCTTTTGCCAGTCCAACACTCTGTCCACATTGTTGCATGATCTTCTACTTGTCTGTTTATCTTTCTTTGAGCACCAGCAATGCTCAATTAAGTGTCCACTCCTCCGGAATGTCCAGTGGGAATTTCATGAATTGTATGTGCAGTGACCGCGATTCCAAACAAGGATATATTTGAGGAACTAGGAATTTATGACTTCCACGTATCTTCTTTTTTAAAAGTGGGGGAGAGGGCCTCCCTGGTGGCGCAGTGGGTTAAGCAACGCACCATGAAGCAAACCGTAGCCACTGCAGCACGAGTTCGATTCCTGCTGCCGGCCAGGGAGGGGACCCACATGGCGCCGCAGACCTCTCCTGCCTTGCCCGCTGCTCCCCTCAGCAGTGTACTTCCGTTGATCTGCCTGTTCTGCTCCCTGCTCTCTGTGGTGAATCCTCTCACCTCCCCTCCACACCTCTGGCCTGTACCCCAGTGCTTGTACGCATAAAATAAATAAATCTTTAAAAAAAAAAGTGGGGGAGAGACACAATTTAACTTTTAACATGTGTTAAGTACATTTTAAAGCCTGCTGGCTGTTACATATAGAATGACAATTAGATTGTCCATGTTTTACTTTTAAATTCCTAACAAAACACATGTGTAATCACCTATAATTCTTTGAGATATAAGGCAATATGTTCACTCCATTACCATTATTTTTATTTGTTCTGCCCCTGTAGACAGCATAATTCTTCCTTTTCCTCTTTTTTTTTTTAATGTTTCCAAGAACTAGGAATTAAGTTTGGCTGCCTTGGTAGCTGGGTGCTGCTGGTATTGGTATTGGTTCAGCATTCAAACATGTTGAGTTCAAAGATTTTGTGGTTTGGGGGCCTATGACTTAGCATTTTAAAATATATGCTACAAGTTACAATTTTATTCTAGGCAAGAAGAAAGGAAGAAGCCTGAGGGGAGAGAAAAGATGCTTAACATACTCTTCTTTTTATTTTCTTTCCCTCAAGCTTTATCAGTGATTTCTGAAAAGCTTATTGGCCAGTTGGTATAAAAGGATCATTACCATCTACAAGGAAAACTGGTAAGTAAAGGAATTTTTAGCTGTTGTCAAACCCAATAGAATTGGGATTCTGTTCCTAAGGAAAAATGGAAAATGAGATATTGATAAGTAACTGTCTCAGTCATCTCTCCCTTCATAATCTCCACAAACTTGTTAACAAAGGGTGGGTGGAGAAGAGACATGGAAGGAAATACATTAAACTAGTTCTTTCCTTCTCACTATAAACCCATCAATACAGAAACTTACAACCCCCAGTTATTGTAATCCCAGTGATGGAGGATGTTGTGATTGTTTGACAAACAGTCATTAAATTAGATCTGGTACATTTTTCCAAATATAAATGAAATATGTGGTGATGGGGGCCTCCTAACTATGCCATGAGGCAAAAGCCCATCATAGGGGAACTGTCCTGAAAAATCAGAGGTTCTACACCTGGCCCGCCTTGGACTCCCTTTTGTTTTGGCAGATTTAATTAAAGTTTTAAAAGTTACAAAAAACGTGCTTTCTGGAATATCATCCATGGGGGTGGTTGTATGATTGGCTCTTTTATTAAACAAAGTAATTAGTTGCCACACATTTTGATGATGTACTGCCAAATGGCTGATATTATAATACAAATTCTAAAATTAGATTATTAGGAAAATTTTTAAAACTCAAACATTTTACTATGGGCTACAACCTTGGGGAATCTAAGCTAGACCTAGACTGGGCCATATCTTGCATATCTGACTTTGCTAAGGGTGTTTCCTGTATCATTCTTTGTTAATTGAATTTATGGCTTTGCATTTTCTAAAGGTGGGTTCTGTATTTCTTCAGGTGACAATAAGTTGCAGGACCCCTCCTCCCTTCCCCTATTTTGATTTAGTACAAGAAGATAACTAGGCAGCATACATTATATATTGAAAGACATGGAAACAAGTGATGCCTAGTGAGCCAAATGCAAGGGTACAGATACTATTCAGATGTTGATTTGGGTACCTCCCTCTTCCTGCAGGCCTGTAGTAGTAGTCATTGTTAACTCCTTGATCAATGCAGTGTTCATGTAATCCCGCCCCTTTCTCCTTAATGTATAAATAAAGACCTGCTGAGATCCTTGGAGGAAGCAAGCAAGGACTCATACCAAACCCCGACTCTCGAGTTTTGTAACCCCTAAACCCCCCTCATTTGCCAACTTCCGTTCCATTCTTTGGGGACCTGGCCTTCTGTCATAGCTGGTCTTCGGCAATGTGGCATTAGAGTTAATTACTGAAACAATAATTCTAAGTACAGTCTTCATGTCTATTAGAATTGCTTCTCCATTGAGTGGCTTCTCATTTTCTTTTAGGAGGGTAAACTCTGAATTTAAATGAAGATTTATCTCCTTCATTAGACCATACTTTCAATCTATTGAGGGAAAACATTACTTTTTTAACTTTCATAGGTGAAGCTATGGCTTTTTGATAGTACAGCAAAACTATTCCTCTAACTAGTATCAAAATATTTTCCCCTGCAGGAATAGTCTCCTCATAAGCCAATCTGCTCCACATAACTATTTTTTTCTAAATAAACAAGAAAAATTTGCTTTTTATTAAGAATACCATTAACATATTACTAATATGTGGTATTGAGTACGGTTGCCTCTCCTTAAATAATTAGCTTCACTAGATTTTTAAGGTCAAAAACAGAAATTTAGGTCTTTAAGAAATCAAAATAAATGAAAGAACACAGAATTATGAGAAAAGGAACTGCTTCTGTGTTGAATCTGTGAATATCAACAGGAAAAAACTGGGAAGTAAGAGGTTTCATCATCCACCTAGAGAAAGAAGGTATTACTAGCCCAAGAAGATAATTAAAAATGTGGGAACACATATCTATTTTTTTCCCAGAATCTAAGATTTTTCAAGAAAAGCTTGAAATAGTAAATTTTTTGTGCAAGCTCCCCATTTTCAAAGGTTGGTTAATTGCTAACATTTAAAACACCTAATGGGTCAACAATGGAAGGACTAAACACCTCTTAGCATAGAGTTGGTCCATGGACTAATAGCTTGCAATGTCTGATTCAAGCATTTTTCAGAGACGTATAATATTGCACATGAACTCATTAACCAATAATGCCGCCGTTATTGCTCCAAAGCAAAAGACTGCTTTGCAACTGTTAAATTTAAATTTGACTGAAAACAGAAAGAGACTATCTTCCAGGAGCAGTGGTTTCAAACTAGTGTCAATGAACAAGCACACAGATAAAGCAGACAACTTTATTCAGTTTGTGAAACTGAGTTGTGATGAACTCTACTGTTTTTAGATGTAAAATTATCTTAGGAAACATAGTAAAATATCTCTTTAGAATTGTCAGCACTCTGGGACATTAAAAAGGCATTTAGAGTCCACTAGAACATGAAGAGGCAGTAGGAATACCACACACATAAAATGATTCCCAAGGGGAAAATGTGAACTATTTTCTTAGAAAGTTGATTAAGGCTCACAAAGAGTTAGAGACAGTATCAGAATCCATTATATGTACTTCAGACTACTTGCAACTTTCACATCAAATACCTTCTTAGCACTTCCAGTGCCAGAAACTGTCGTACTGCTCTGGAGATGGAATAATAGAGAGAGAAATCATAACTCTCAAAGAACTTACATTTTCCAGTAAACAGTAGAATCAATCAACCAATAAATTAATCATATTGGTTTGGACAGTGATCAACACTAAAAAGGATAGAAGAAATCAAATAGAAAATGATACCATGGGCAGGTGTGTGGCTAGTGGGCCTGGGGCATTCCAACTACCAATCTCTAATTCCCTTTGAAAACAGAATCTGTATCACCTTTGTAGTCTCCTAAGAGGAGATTTTCTAGTTTTATTTCAGAAAAGGGGATATTTTGTGAAGTACACAATTTGATTTCCCTAAACTCTTAGCCTTCTAGTTCTGTACAATTTCCTTCCCTTCTGTGGCTACCTACTCTTAGATTCCCATTAACCCCATAGTTTTTTCCCTTCCTCAAATTAAAAAAAAAAAAAGCATTCCAGGGAAAAGAACTGTTACATTTATTTATTTACACTAAGGAAAAGAAGTACGTTCCCTTAAAACATTTCTTTCTCTTCTCTCTTCTCTCTTTCATTTTAGCTAGTGCAACAAAGATTCTGGTAGAAGGAAGGAAAGAGCTCAGGAAATTTTAATCTTTAATGCTTGGTTACTTGTATATACATGGAAAGTAAGATTTACAGATTTGTTTGTGTAATAAGAGTTGGACAAATGCAAATTCAATCTACACATTACTAGAATTTAAATATTTCCAATCTGAGAAAGCTTTGGGTACCTTCAGTCATAGGAAATGTTTATATACATCCCCCTAAAACACTTTCTCTTCAAGACTCAGTTCTCTTATTTGAAGAAACAAAATGATGATATTAGCTTTGGCTACTAGGTTAGTATAATGTAAAATTGAGACAAGGCTTATAACATGTTTAGTGTAATCTCCACCACTGGCTGTTTGATGTGTTTATGATACCACCTAGGTATTTATGTATAGAACTGTCTAAGTTTGTTCCAAAATCTTATTGTATTTCTACAATAAGATTGTAAATCTTATTGTATGTGTATTCTAACATGAGCAAAAATAATTGTGAAAAGGAATCTGAACTATAATAGATAAAAGGTGAAAATATAGGGCAAATGTATCAGTTAGGTTTTGCTGTATACTAACCCACCCCAAAACTTAATGACTTAAAAGAAAATTTGGCTTACATTCTTTGATTCTTTGTGCTAGCAGTTTGAGCTTTGCTGAATCTCATGGTTTGTTTTCTTTTTTCTTTTTTTTTTTTTTCATCTGAGCTGGACTCATTCATATGAACTCAGTTAGTTTTTAAGTTGACTGAGAATTGGCTGCTCTGTGACAGCTTCCCTTGGGAAGGTTCATCTTTGCCCTAATCTTTCATCATAGAGCAAATAAACTTGGGCTTGTTGAAATGGTGGTTAAAAATGATCAGAAATACAGTAGATCTCATGAGCCTTTGGCTCAGAACTAGCACAATGAAGTTTGTTACCCGTTTCAAATAAAAATTCCAATCTAGATTTAAGGGTAGAGAAATGAATTCTCCCTGTTGGAGAAATGCTGCAAAATCAAGTTGCAAAGCATACAGTTCCAGGGAACACTGAAGGCCATTTTCTATATTCAGTGTAGCAGAGTAAATATGTATAATTTTGCTAAAATTACTAAATCTTGAATATTGACATCAAGACAATAAAAATGACTCGTGTGAAACAATGAAGAGAAATCATTGACCTCAGTGGCAAGAAAAATAATGACTGGTATTTTTGAAAATATGAGAATAGAAATCTGGGGTGGAAGAAAGCTGGAAATAGAAAAAGACTCCATCTGATCTATATTCCCCTATATATTAGAAGGAAGATTGTATAAAAACAGTGACTTACTAATTTTGGTTCAGCAGAGTATTCTCTGCACATGTGTTGGTAAAATTTCTGAACAGGGATAAAAGCTCTTCTGGTTTAGGGGAATATGGGACACTCAAATATTTTTACAAACAGTTTTTTTAAAATTTATCCCTTTCTAATCATGTGCACTAAAGCTTCAAAGCAAAGACAAAAGAGGTTACAAATATCCATTTTATAGTCTGTGTTTTAAAATTAAAATATTTTAATCTCATATTTGAAATTGTAAAACTTCCAAATGACAGTCTGCATACCTAGTGATTACCTGATAGTGAAATTAAAATTTAGCAAAAGGATGCATGGGTGTTTTATTGCTCATTTAGCTGTCTCTCTGAGTCTAGTTACATTATTTTGATACCAGACACGATGGCATTTCCTAAATGAGCAGGAAAAATCTGTCTCTAATTTGGTATTAATGCTTCTTAGAGATTCATAGGGGTAGATTCACTGGGGAAGGAAATTTGCAAAGCTATTGAATAAATGCTTGGTGAGTTTTCTGGTGTAGATAAACAAATTTAATGCTGAAAATTGACCCTGAGTAATATTTGTGACTCTAGACTTGATATGTATATTTAAGATGTTGTGAAGGCCTAAAGAAAATTCTTATGCACTGGTTTTATATCCCATTCTATTACAGCTTCTCGTTTAGTTTAGCAAGAAAGAGTGTTTGTTGTTTTAATGTCTGATGAACAAACTCCAAAAATAATACATCAAGTGTCAAATTTTCTTCTCCTCACACCTTGTACTTGCTACTTATAGTCTTCCTTAACTCTTAAACTAATTCTTCTCCAGTATCCCTAGTTTAGTTTTATTCATTTATTCATTCTTTCATTCATCTATTTCAATCTTTTATTGAGGTTCATTATTTGTTAAATATTTATTGAATATTGTGGTCCATTAAAATAGAGGAAAAATTGGGGTGGAGGAGAGAGAGAGATTGGGGGAGGGAGAGAGAAAGGAGAGATAGATTTTAAGAATATGGTTCACATGATTATGAAAGTGCTAAGTAACAATCTGGAGAGCCAGTATCCAAACTCATCTGAAAGCCAGAGGTAGAGGCAGGTCCCTGAAAAACATACTAGTGATAAAGTTCTTAATACTAGGGTCTTCAACTGATTGAATGCCACCCTCCACCCACACTTTGGAGGGCAATCTGCTCTATTCAGTCCGTACATTCAAATGTTAATCTCATCCAGAAAGCCTTCATTCATAATAATGTTTGACCAAATATCTGAGCAATCCCTGACCTTGTCAGCTTGGCTTATAAAATTAATCATCACAGAGGTCATTTGGAGAACTTCTATTTTCTAATATTCCAAACAGTTATTGTGATCAGTAAAATCAAATAAAGACACTGTGTTTGCTAGAGTTATTTCCATTACAAAGTCAGAAACCTTATGTTCCTTACCTAATCCAAAAGAGTAATTATATTATAGATGATTCAAGAAAATATAAGGGGAAAGACTCTTGTTATATATAGTCTAGTGACCCATGCTGTGATATCTCTCAGCCTTGAAACTGGTGTGTGCTGGGGGATTGGGGTGTGGAGGGGGAAAGTTGTAAGTAGTTGTAAACCTCTTAAAGCAAGTCTTTTTCAAGTGATATTTTCATGTGTAACAAAGCCTCAACATAGTAGCCTGTATTCTATGCTTTAAGAAACAATGCTGTCCATTGTATATGTTCGTTATAGTAAACTGAGTGATTAACAGTATTTTGGAACCATTGCTGGAGACAATGTAACTTAAAGGTTAAGAATTAAAACCCTAGAGTCAGACTCAGGGTCTGTCACTGATAGCGTAAACATGGGAACATTATGTAACATACCTAATTTCCTTGACTCTGAAAGAAATAAAGCTGTATGACCTAAGGTTTATAATTAACTTTTCTGAGCTTCAGGTTCACCAAGAAAACAATAATAAAATAATTAATAATAATAAAACTATACCTAATATGGTCCTGAAGATTAAATATGTATAAATACATACTTACAACAGTATATTACAGATTATTATAACTACTAATTATTTCTGATTATCATAGTAATTATGTTTAAAAGCAATGACTTTAAATGAAGTCATATTTCCATATAATTAAAGGTCATATTAGAACCACCCAAGAGTCTTCAAACTGTAACATATCCTTTATAATGCATGCTCCTAATTTTCAAAAATATTCTAATATTTCATTACACTGTTATGGTGGGAGTATGTTATGGCTTTCATTAATGCTGTTCTAAAAAATATGAGATCCCTTACAAACTTGTAAATGATATTTTTAAGTTGTTGTAGGCCAAAGTTAGCAAGTTTAATTCATCAGATGACTTATAGAATCTATAGCCCCTCTCTTCTCCCTCTGGGGGAAAATACCACACAATTCT
Organism: Galemys pyrenaicus; assembly: GCA_019455555.1. NCBI lineage: Eukaryota > Metazoa > Chordata > Mammalia > Eulipotyphla > Talpidae > Galemys > Galemys pyrenaicus. The sequence goes on along the minus strand of JAGFMF010011942.1, from coordinate 5,044,733 downwards.
TTAAGCTATGAACCAAGAACTTAGGATAATTTCCCTGAGAAATCTGAGATCTATGTGGGTTTTTGTTTCTTATTGCAGAGACAGACAGAGGTCGGCAGTAGGGAATGGAGAGAAACATTCATTCATAATGGTTTTATTGGATGGAATACATAGTTATGCCTTCTTTTAATGTTTCATTTCAATAATTTATCATATGACCACATCTAGAAGCTCTGGGACTGGGAAAATATAAAGGGTTTGTAGCTACTTGGTGAGCTGCAATCAATTCTAGCACAACCTGCCAAATATATGAACATGAATTAAATTACTTTTGGTGTTTCATAATGCACAATAAATTGGTCAAGTAAAATAAGTCATGAGAATGAAAGTACATTGTAATTCTGATGTTTTCAAAACACGCAAACTTTGCTATTTAGCACAATACAATGGTGTTGCTTTCTACATTCTACTTAGGGTTTTAAGTTTCCCTGAGCTCTTATTTATTGCAAAATATTTCTCAGGGGTGTGTCATTAAATGAAGGCTTAGTCATTTGTCTCCAGGAAAAAAGAAAATAGGATTTTTCCTCTTTTCCTTAAATAGGATGATAACAGGAAATGATTTGTATAACTTGCAAAAATAAACAAAACAATGAATTTAAGATCAATTGTATTTTCATGTAGTACATATTCATGTCAGTTTTCTAACACAGTTATTTCCAGTGAGCTGCTAATAGGACCAAATAAAAACAAAATATAGAAAGCTCTCTGTATATTTTAAGTTTCTGCATAATTATCCTCAGAACGAGTCTCTCTGCTGATTTCCCCCCACAGTTTCATCAAGTCTACTTTATAAACAGAGGACTGAACAAACAGTTCAGTGAACAGCTCAGTGCTAAAAATACTGAACCATATTTTAACATCTCTAAAGTACACAAGTTACAGTAGGAAATCATTTGAAAATGATTATCTAAAAAAATATAGAAAGCAACAAATTAAATGCATTTAGAGATAAACTAGGAATGTAGGTAGCAAATACCAAAACTGCTTATAAGGATGGTGAAATTACAGGTGATGTTTTCCCTCCTTCTTTTCACAATTTGCTGCATTTTCAAGATGGTCTTGTCTGCTGTATATTAGGAGAATCATGGTCTGGCATTAATTACAGTTACAAGTACCCCAATGAAATCAAAGCTATTGCTTTGGAGGACTAAAAAAAAACAGTTTAATGTAAAAGTTGTTAAAGAATATTCATTAATGACTATTGCATTAAAAGTTTACATTTAGATGAATTGGACCAGGTAAAAAATCAATGTATGTATATGGGGGGGGAGTGTTTGAAAGTAATGTATTTTTCTATCCATAAATGTGGAACCTCTCTCTACTTACTTATGCCATCTTTATTCAACAAAGTTTTACAATATTTTCTGAAATTTTGCTTTTATGTTTAGAACTAGAATCCCCAGAGTTTTTAGTGAACACTGTGAATAGCATATATTTTAAAAGACTTATTTTCAAATTAGTTGTTTCTGGTATAAAAGACTACTTTTTTTTATTATTATTATTAGTTATATTTGACATCATTTGTATTCCCCAGGGAGTACCCACCACCATTCCACCCGTGCACCATCACCTCAGTCCCTTGTGCTCTTTCTGCTCTCATCCCCATCTATGCTCTCCTCTCCTTCCCCTCCCCCCACCATGGTTCCTTTGCTTTATCTTGGCTTTTTGGTCTTGTTGAGTTTTTTGTTTGCTTTTGGTTATAATTGCCCATTTCCTTGAGCTTATTCTTCTTTTTTGTTGTTGTTGTTGTTGTTGCTCTTTCATATTCCTCCTAATAGTGAAGCCATCCAATATTTTTCTCTTGCCTTCTGATTTGTTTCACTGAGTATAATTCCTTCTAGTTCCACCCATGTTTCTATAAATGTCCCGAGTTTCTCATTTTTTATTGCTGAATAATATTCCACTATGTATATGTACCACATCTTCTTGATCCAGTCATCTACTTTAGGGCATTTGGTTTGTTTCCAAGTCTTATCAATTACAAATAGTGCTGCGATAAACATAGGAGTACAGGTACTCTTTTGGATTGGTTTTTTTGTGTCCTTTGGGTAGATTCCTAGGAGTGGGATTGCCGGATCATATGGTAGTTCCATTTCTAGTAGACTGAGGAACCTCCATACGGCCTTCCATA
>JAGFMF010011942.1:4913796-5042316 GCA_019455555.1 Galemys pyrenaicus | reverse complement strand
ATTCTTTGCTCCTTTGTCAAAGATCAGTTGTCCATAGTTGTGTGGCTTTACTTCTGTGCTTTCTATATGGTTCCATTGGTCTGTGTGTCTGTCTTTGTTTCTGGTATAAAAGAGTACTAATCATTTTTTTTTGGTATGTTGAGGTTGTATCATATTTATATATATGTTTTCATTATTTATATATAAATTCCCTAGACTCTCCTTGCAGGGAGGTGTGTAATTTGGAGATAATGATAGTTTGGTTTATGTATTTGCAATTATTATCTTACCTCTTCTTCTTTCATTGTATTAGTTATCCCTGCAAGTAAAATGTAGAAGTAGCAGTAACTCTTTCTCTGATCTCTTATTTTCACAGAATACCTTTTATTATTTGGTCATTATATAACTTGTGTGGGGTTTGATCTTTTTCAGGTTAAAAATGTACCTTCTATTTTTACTAAGAATCTTGAGCATGCTCAAGTGTTATCATTTATCTTATTTATTTTCTGTACTTAGGATATATTCATGCAATTTTACTATTTTAATCAAGACAAACCTGGGATGAAACTTAATTTGTTGTGGCATGGTCTTCTTGAAATATACTATTCAATTTGGTTTTTAACAGTTTGTTGCATCTCTTTTTATGTGAGATGCACCTAAAATTATCTAGGATCATATTATATCTAGCTTTGGAATAAAGCTTACAGTAACATAAAAGTGTTTTATCTTCCCTCCTTTTCTTACTTGAGGATAGTTGCATCAGGGGTTATCTTTTCATTCAGGGTTTGGTAAACTCGCTTATAAAGTTGTCTAAAGATAGTGTTTATTTTGTATGTATATTTTTGAGTATTGGCTTAATGTTTATAAAAGCTATTCTCTAGTCAAAATATTGGCAGATTTGTGCCTGAAACCCAAATCTAGTCCATTGCTTATTTATGCAAGTGAAGTTTATTGGGGAAGCCAAATTCACTTTTTTTTTTTAAACATATTGTCCATGGCTATTTTTACACTATATCAGCAAAGTTGAGCAGTTGGGACAGAGACTGCATGATGGAAGGCTAATATATCTATTGTCTGACTCTTCATAAGAAAAGTATTATCTTTCATTTGATCAGTTTTTGGATTGATTTTGGAAATTTTGTTAAGTCTAAATTTTAAATTGAAATTTAAAAAGTTCTGTTAAATTGTCCAATTTATTTAGATTTCATAGGCATTCGCATAATTTTTATTATATATTATGTTTTTAAAGATCCATGCTAATTTGTCACATCATTCTGAATATTTCATATGAACAATTTTGCTGATTCTTTTACCCATGAATTGCTTAGAACTTTGATTTGTTTGTTTTTATAATTCAGAAGCCTTGGGGATATCTAAAACCTGGTAAGAGTACAAATATCTTCCCATTAAAGATTAATTAGTTATTTTGTTATTTTCTGTCACTATGATCAAAGTAAGAGGATATAGTAAAAAGAGGGTATGTAGTTGGACCAGAATTTGAGTTTCTAATAAGCCATTTAATTAACAGTTGAGATTGAACAAATGAATTTAATCTCTCTGATTCCTAGTCTTTGTCTTATAAAAATTGCAAGTTACCCCAAATAGGCTGTTTTAATTAAACAGGGTATATTTTACTTCTTACTTGACTCAGGAGAAATATCAAACTAGTTCATTAAGTTCTATCCAAATACAAAAGATTCTTCTTTTTTCTCACTTTCAACTATCCTCTAAAGTCCAGAAATCAATCCTCTATGACAGGAATATGTAGAATTATAATTGGTTCCAAGAAAATTAGAGAGGGATCTTCAGGCAAAGTATAAGAACACCAAAGCATGTCAGCAATTCCAGATGGTCTGCTAGTTGATTGCTATTAAAGAGAAGCTGTCAATGGAAGCCACTGAAAAGGACAATTTATTTATTTTCTAGGCATGGATGAGTAAAGCAGAGCTTCCTCATATAGCTGCCCCTAACAGTTTGTAAACATTAATTCTGCCCTTCCAGAGTTCCTTGTCACTGGCAATGGATATTATGCTTTGGAGAAAAGAGGTCAGCCTCTGGATGAGGACTCATTTCCTTCCCATAGTTTCTCCTGTACCTGGACCTTTTATCCTAGCCTTAGCTAATCTCCATTCCTCAATTTCCATCAGTTGCATTTTCTCCCATTGCTTATCCTCCTCTATAGTCCCTGGATGGATGGAATCTCTTATTCATCATTTTTACTTCATCTACTATTTGCATTCTTAATATTCTCTAGTGACCTGGATATTTGTAATCCAAAAACACAAGGATAATTCCTGTTTCTGGGATCTCACATGTCATTATTTCCATGAGCAGGGAACTGGCTGACTTCAATGAGAAAGTGCCCTCAAAGTAGAGGACTTGGCTGAGAACAGAAATCTCATCAACTATGTTTCAAATGTTTCTTCCCTTGTAAGGATCAAAAGAAGCAACAAATGTACAACGTTTAGCATAGTGCTTACCACAAAGCAAGACTAAATGTAAAATCAATTTCCTACACTAAAAGATGATGTTTTGTAGTCTGTTCTAGCATCAACTTTTTTTTTTTTTTTACTATTTCACTACCTGATGTCTGTGACACCATACTTCTTATCCACTCTTAAGGATCCTTTTATTGTCCCTTGCCTAAACCACAGGATTTTAAAAGTCCATTTGCCAGTTTATTTTCAATTTTTGAGTCAAAAAATGAATAAACACATTTTGCATGAGCAGGATGTGGTGAGAATAATCTAGATGCCACTTTTTCTTACGAGCTTAGGCACAAGCTAAGTTCATTTCCCATGATTATACTGACCAGTAATGTCACACTTATTTGGGAAAGTATATTCAGTGTGGACCTTGCAATGGTGAGTACATCTGAGGGGGAATTCCTGTGTTTTCTAAACACTGACAAGGATGTGGGACAATGGTTCCTCAATAACAGATAAATTATTTTTTTAAAAGAAAATAATAAACTGTTTGGCTAACATATTTGGAAATAGAGATTCAGCAACATAGTTTCAAAATGATCACAAATAAACCACTAAGACTTGTTTTCTAATGTGGTATGCATTTATCAGCATATATATACTGTGGCTGTAATAAAATTTATGATGTGTATCTTTAACATGTAAGTGTTTTCTTCTGAGAGAGAGATTGTTCTGATTCTAGGACTTGGATCTGCTTGCTATTGCTAACAAAGGAAAGTAATATGATTTCCCTGAAGTTCTGTAAAATAGGATAAGCATAGTGATCTCTTCATAGGTTCCTTTTGAGAATTAAATTAGATAATTTCCTAGGTACTGCACTGATAAATCAGATTAGTGATCGTTTTTAGTCACTTTTTTGTAAATTAAAATAATCAGAAAAGTAATCTTCATAATAAAAACAGACACTGGGTTCCAATCATCTTACAGTCAGGTTGTGCTGTAAAATCTATTTCAGTCCTACCTAGGTACACTTATTTGAGGTGCTTAGATCATTTGCTTTTAATATCAGTATTTATTTTTGCATCGAGGTACCAGTATTTTACATCCTTGCTAGTGTTTTCACATGATAGAATTCCTCCGTGTCCCTAGGGGTAGTTACTGTGGATGTGGTTATGTTCACATCTATCATTTTGCTGTTGGGTTTCTATGTGTTCTACCTGCTATTTGTTAGCATCATTCTCTTTTGCAGTGTTCTGTTGGACTACGTCAATCTTGTTCTAAGCCATTACGTTATTAAAAATGTGCCTAATAAAACTTAATTATTGTTGTAGTTTTTAACTCGCTTTCATATACAATATCACATTTGATCTTCAAAACCTAATATTTGAGAAATGGAGAAGTTGATTATCACTTACAAATAGTACAAAATATATCCACTGGAAATTCACTTAGCTACTAAATGTTGAAGGTAGCAGCAATATGAAATTGTGACAATTCCAGTTTATTTTGTCACAGACACCCGATTGCTTAATATATTAAAAAGCACTGAGCCTTAAAGACCTATCTAACTCTTTAGAGCTTGTACAATATATTACTGTCTGTGGCTTATTTATTCTGCCATATTTATTTAACAAAACACATAGCAGTGAAGTCTTTTAAGGTCTCCTTTGTAATAAAAGAGTTCCACAAGTCTCAAATATAAAATAAGATTATGGATTATAATGGCAATAATAAAATTCATTTCTTTCTCTCCTCTAGTAAATGAAAACTTGCACTTTCAAGGCATCTTAAAAATTTGTTTACTACTCTCCTTTTATAATATTTGTTTATTACACACTGTTTCTTAAAACTCATTTTGCATTGCATTCTCTCCATTCCATTCTTGTTATATCTTCTTGTTATATGCTTTTTTTATGTACACTTTCTATTCCAATGACTATTACTTACCTGAATTTCAGTACTTTTTAAAGAGGATTTGTCACCTATATGCTTTTATCTATCTAAAGTAAATAGACACAGTAAACCTGAGCTCATATACTGACCTCACAGCTGAAATATCACACTGGAGTCAAGGTCATATTTCTGAATCTTTAATCTGATATTTAGTTTATCCATATATATTCGGCATAAATAAAATCAGTCTGCAGAGAGACAAGCTTAAGGGTATTAAGTCTAAGCCCTCTAACTGATGGACAAGCTGAAGAAAAATGCTATGGTATGTAAGCTCCTCTTCTTTGTGTAAAAGGTTATCCAGGCAGGCAAGCCTCTTAGGCTAAGTGTAATTAAAGTCAATGGAGGGAAAAGCACAAGCATTTAAAAATGCAACTTAAAAAATGGCAGTGGGGTAGTGAAATTTGACTATTTGCACTTCTGAGGTGATGTGAAATGGTTGGGATATTCTGCAATTTCCACAGGCAAGCAAGGTGCAAAACTTCCCACTCCCAGTTAAATGCTACCCCCACCTGCCAAGGCAAAGCTTGGTAATTGCTCCACTGAGAACAGAGCAGGGCTGAATCTGCTTGTGATGTGTTTTATTGTGATTTGCATTTCTCTGCATAGTAATTCATAGGCTTTAATAAAACATTGATTTACATGCTGTTACAAAGTGCATCATCTTTCAGGCTTTAAATTAAACATCTCTGCAGTGTGTGCACTGGAAGGGGTGGGTGGGGGATAGATTAGCTTGATTCTCTGCCCTAGGGAAAAAGTCTTTTCTTCCCCATCTGGCCTCTTTAAAATGCAAAACCTTAGTTGTGCATTTTTTATTTGGGAGTAGTTTGTCACTCTCTAATTTCTGTTAAATTTCATAAGACCTGACACATTTGCATTTACAGGGCTGTTAGATAATGTTTAGCACTTTTCATCTTCAAAGTGCTTTATAAATATTAACTAATCAAATCTGCCAGCAAACCCATGAGGCAGAGGTGTATTGGCTTGTTGTTGTTTCTCTCTCACATGGTTTACCTTATGGGGAATTTGCGAGATTGTCAAATGTTAATTATTTTACCCAGAGTTAGGTAGATTTCCTCTACTTGTAGTAAGGAATTGTACCTTTTTTTTTTTTTAAATTCAGTCAGAGAGGCCTGTGATTTATTACTTAACTAGGTAAAGCCTTGAATAGTTACTTGGATATGTGCAACTGTGTGCTGCTTATTCCCATAGAGTATAATCTTCACTGGAACAAGGAACATTGTTTATACTTATTTTTTTTTTCATTTACACAGTAGTTAATCAAGTACTATTTTCATTTATTAATCCATACATTCCAAAACATTTACTGAGTTTTGGCAAGTACAGGAAGAACTCAAGGGACTATGGTGATGATGCATGGGTGGTGGTAGAAATTAAATGGGGACTACACCTGAGAAAAGAAAGCAAATATTGTAAGAAAAAATAAGTAATAAAATAAAAAAAGAACATTTAATGACTGTCCACTCTTCTCAACATTGTATTAAGTTCTATGAATATAAAGTTAAGTTAATGAATACCTAAATTCACTCTTTGGTTGAAGCAGGAAATGAACTGTACACTCAGAAGAGTTTGAGAACATTAGATGAGGGGCCTACTTAATGAATATGGACAGAATTAAGAGAACTAACCAGAATTGGTGAGGACCCAGAGTCTAGTAACCATGGGAAGGTATTACCTACACCCAGGCCTGGAGGGATAAGACCTATGGTGTCAACAAATAAGATCATTTTCAGTGCTGCAGCCAAGGAAGGAGGAAATGGTGGATAAAGAATCCTGCCACCTCTCCATCTTTACACCCTCTGCCAAAACCTGTTCATATCAACTGCAAACAAAGGATAAAGGACGTCTGGGTAGCCTGGTCATAGGTCACAGGCTATATCGCAGGACATAAAAGGAAGGAGAATTGTGCAGAGGTTGATAAAGAATATCTAGTTCAAGGTATTACAAGATTATAATTGAACTATGCAGATTTATTATATATATGCAAATTTGGATATTTTATAGTTTTGCAATAAGTGCAGACACATTTCTTTAGGTGCCAGAAGTAGATAATAGTAATCTGTAAGCGTGGGGGAAGTCATCAAAAGAGAAGGCAAGCTTTTGTCTGAGCCTTGAAGGTTGATATTTTGATTGAATTATATGTACTGTGAAGTTCTTAGCATTATTTTTCTGATTTTAAAGGTACTACAGAAAGAAAAAACTGCCCTCTACTCTGCGCTTTTCTTTAGATTTTGTTTGACTAGTTTTTCAGATGTTTACTATCATTGAAGCTAGACAATGACCCAGATAACTTTAACTCTGACCACTTATTAAGCTGTAGATTTGAAAAAAAAAATAATTTTTTTCTTATATATTCTGGAGAAATTTAACTATCCTGGAAGTGAATGTGTTGTAACTACCTAGAAAGGGATGTTTTCTAAGATCCATTGTCTAAACTTGGAGCTTCCCTATTTCATTTGCACTTCTTCCTGTTAAAAAACCCAGTGAATAAATAAAACATGGCTATTTTATTTAAATAAAAAATTCCTATAAAAAGCATCACTTTCCCAACCTTGTGGCATCCATATAGATCTCCATTATAACCACAAACATTTTTTTGTCTCTAAATAATTTGAAGGTATTATTTTAATTTTTTTCCAAATTAGAAATAGAAATAAAAAGAAGTTGATTGATCAAATTTTCTTTTATTATATTCTTTAAATCATTTTGATAATGTATCCAGAAGATTGATTCTTCTTAGTGTGCTATGGTGAATAAATACAGTGAAACAAATTCATACATCTGATAAGGGACGGCTATCAAAGACCTACAAAGAGTTTATACAAATCAATGAAAAAAAGCAAACAATGCAATAAAAAAAATGAGCAGAAGAACTAAAAGGACACTTCTCCAAGAAAAAATGCAAATGGCCAAGAGGCACTTGAAAAATGTTCAGCATCCCATTATTAGGGAAATGCAAATGAAAACCTCAATGAGATACTACCTCACACCTGCAAGAATGACCCATATTAAAAAACAAAAACAAAAACAAAAAACAGGAACTGCAAATGCCAGTGAGGATGTGGAGGAAAAGGAACCCTCTTACACTGCTGTAGGGGATAAAAACTGGCCCAGCTACTATAGAAAGTTGCATGGATGGTCCTCAAAACACTAAAAAAGGATCTACCATATAAGCCAGAGATTCTATTCCTAGGAATCTACCCACAGGACACAAAACACTAATTTGAAAAGAAACCTGCACAACTATGTTTACTACAGCACTATTTACACCAGCCAAGATATATAAACAACCCAAATACCTCAAAACAGATGAATGGATCAAGACGTCATGGTATATTTATATATGGAATACTACTTCGCAGTCAAAAAAGATCAATGCATGCCATTTGCAAAAACATGGATGGAACTGGCAGGGATTATGCTAAGCGAAAGAAGTCAGGATAAAAAAAGATAAATGTTAGATGGTTTCACTGCTATGTGGAATATAGTGAACTCAAGCAAAGTGTCTGGGTGAAAAAAAAGGAGGCAAAACTTTCTAGCTGCTCATAGACCTGAGATCTACAGCAAGGGAGTGGGAGGAAGGGGTCAAAATTGGGAAGGGAAGAGCATAACGGTGTGTAGAGATGGATCATGGGTGCTATGGTAGTGGGATAACTACAGGAACCACACTGGAGAGGAGAAATGAAATACTAACTGAAATTTAACAGAGATGTAAGAAATTAAATAAAACATTAAATCTAAAAATAAACAAAAAACAAAATCAGATAGATCTGTGTTCCAAGTGCTATGTATAGGAAATCTACATCTTCTTTTATCAAAATATGTTTCTAATACTTGTATTTCACACTGGAATTTGGTTTTCTGCAGGAAAATGTCTCCTGAAAAATGATTCCAGTTGAACTACTGACCTTGATGTGCATTCTTTTCCTTCAGTTCTGGTAATGTCTTTTTTGGGGGAGTTATGCAGTGAATGTGCAAGGCAGAAAGAAAAAGTGAGGATATACTTAGAGATTTCCTCAATTTGCATCACTCTAGACCTGAATATTTCTTGGTGTAATAAGGAGACTTAGAGGCAATCATATTTACTGTGTTTGCCTGAAGTTATATTTGAAATTTTATTTTGAAGGACTCAGACATCTACTTTAGAGTTCAGCAGATGTTTCTAACAATTTAATATTTAGGATTATAAAATGCAAGGATGAACTTCCCTGTTAAAGGAGTGAAATTATTAGTTCCATCAAATTACAATTCAATGAACTTTGAAAGGTATAAATATTCAAGATATAGTTTAACACTGTGCAAAACTATCCTAACCCCATTCAATAGCAGAGCTTGGATTTGAGACAAATTTAAAGATGCATAATGAAAAATAGTGTAAGAAAATGATACACAATTGTCTGCAGTGAAGGAGGCCCACTTTTTAAAACAAAAGTACTTGAAGGTTTTCAACAAGTCCTGAAAATGGCTTTAGAACCATAGATCAATAAGCAAGGGGTCTGTAAGCATCTCAGGTTTGTTTTGCACACAACACTCACACACACACCAATTTTCAAAGGCATGTTATCAGGACCACCTGTTAATTTTAATTTAGATGGAATCTCTTGCAACAGTCAGTTTTTTTCTGTCCTTGCCTGTTGTGTATCCATTTATCAGTGTCGTCCTAAACAAGCAGTTGCTTTTTTAATTGATGACTTAAGTCACTTGATCTTAATTGTCCCTACCTCTCCATCAGCCAGGGTCATTACAGTGTTGATACACATAATATCTCAATCAATCAGAATCATTTCAAATTCAACATATATAATAAGTCATTAAATTGTCCTTATTTGTAAATGATGTGTGAATGAACTTAGTTGAGGCATTGTTTTGAGTAAGAAATGAAATAATGGTTGTGAAAGATATTTGTATGGTATTAATCTCTTCATAAATGTTGATTGTTATTAAAAATAAATATGAAACAAACTCAACAGCTTAGAAAACAATGAACTTGGTCTATTGGGGGAGAAGAGGTGATAGTGGTAGTACCTCAAATTGAAAGTGGTGTCTATCTCAAAGGGGCATCCAATCTAATTGAGCTAATTAGTATATTACTCTAGTTAAATATTAAAATCAAATACCAAGGCCTGAAAGTATTTTTACTGATTTGGGTATTCTGAATATTATCAGAGTTTGGGAGAACCTAAAGTACTAGTAGACCCCTTTTATATTTTCAAGGTTGTCCATTGACACACCTCCTGAACTCTTCTATTGTCAATTATTACTCAGCAATTTTATTGGTTAGTTTTGTATTTAGTTTAGTTGCCAAAGGAACATCTAGCACTGATGCATTTACCCTCAGATAATAAAGTTAGCTTCAAACCTTAAAGCCTCAGCTGAAGTGATTGCATTTCTGCAATTACATTAGACTCCCCTGAAGCAGGTTAATTGAACTGCTGTGTACTGTTTTGTCAAGACTTATCCCCTAGTATAAATCTACTTGTGTCAGCTCTGTAGCACATTATTCTGAAAGAAAACTACATGCATCTAGAAAAAAAACTAAATAGGTTTCAATGATTAAATAGAACAAAGACACAGATTCATCCCAGCACTGGTTTGAGGAAAGAGTGTCATCCTGTGATTAGAAAGATTCCAAGTTATATTACTAAATTGGGGCTTTTGTCTGGGAGAACCAATGATTGGTAGAGAAAAAGTCGCTGAGAAATCTTCTTTCCATTGTCTCATGGAGAATGTTGAGTTGAAGGGAAGAGATCACTAAAAAAGTGATAAAAGGTTTGTGTTTGGAGAGTCAAAATCCAGGCTAGTCTTTTCTTGAAAGAGAAATAGTTATTTGCTTTGGAACTGTTATTTGACTAGTTGAAGATATTTGTTTATATATTACTTGTAATTATATAACTATAAAATTATATAGCTCCTGTAATTTTAGCAGCTATGACTAGAGTTTGTATTAAACAATGGTTTGAAGTAATATCTTATATATTTTGGGAATAAGAATTTTTAGGCATGGTGTGATAGAGGGTAAACATTATTTAAAATCTATTCTACAAATTGAACAGAAGTTTGACAGAAGAAATAGAAAGGAGGGTATAAGAAGATATACAGAATTGCAGAAGATTAAAGTCTGAGGAAGAAAGGAGGTCATAAGAAATTCCCATTCAGTAAAAGTAGGCATTGTTTTATGATTGCAGATGATTTTGTGATTTTGTTATTCCTATCACCAAATGGTACACAATGATATTGCAATTTAAAAGGTTGGCTATGTCTGATCTCAGAAATGAAGAACAATACAAGATTTCTTTGGGAGTAATAAGTAGTTCAAGGTGATTGGAACTGATGGATCAGGTGTGGTGACTAATGGGAAGTAAAATAAGAAAATTATGCTCTGTAGACATTGTTCTCTAGGTGACAAGGAGCTACTGAACATTTAAGGTATTTAAGGGAATACTTAAGGCAAGGTGATTGAAACAACCTAATGACACAGGATTGAGTTTGGGTGTCTGCAATTATCAACAGGGGATCATTTTTAAAGCTGAGGAGGAAAGAGACATTTGATTTACTTTGTAACTTTGACCCTAACAACACTATAAGGAATAATGATTCTAATAAGGTATTTAACTTTAAAAAATATTCCATAAAATAAAAGGTAGGAATATATATTGAGTTTAACAAAATAAATCCAGTATGGAGTAAAGACATGCACTTTAATTGGACAATAATTTTAAATAAGGAATCTATGTCTGAATGTTCACATTTATATATTTTCTAGATTTTTATCCTGTGAAGATCAAATGGTTAAAATAAATGAAATATACTTAATTATTAAGATTATCTATAAATAATCCTTATGCATATAATATCAATGTTAATAGTAACATAAGTCTATTTTGGAAAAGAGTCCATTAAAATAGCATTATTAATTGAAGATGTATATAACATTAAAATAATATATATTTTAAAATTTAATTTCTATTTTTTGTCAAACGTGTTATCATTATTAAAGACTCATTTAAAATTATTTATATTATTCTTAATGTAACAGTGTGATTTCCATGGAAAGTCCCTGTGCCACCCAAAGAAAGGTGGGTCTGAGCAGCGAGAAGACAATGAGAGAAAAAGATCTGGAGGAGGCACTTGGAGCAGTAAGATGATGTCATGCTTGCTTCTCAGCCTTGGACTTGTACCAGGGACTTGGTGGACATGGAAGAAGACACAAAGACATGGGTGAGAGTCTGATGCGAAGGCCGACAATGGCAGCCTTTTTATTGACTTGATTTTGGTTTTGCTCTTCCAGTTTTCTTACCCACTTCTACCCCATTCCTTTGCGTCCCCACCAGAAGGTACCTTGTGACCAACTCAACATCAGTGGCCTCCTTTGGGACAACCCTATTTGGTTGGATATTTATCCAAAACGAGATGGGTATGTACCTCCCCGATGGCGCAGCAGGTTGAGCGCAGCGCTGTGAACCGCGGCACAGCAGGGCGAGTTCGATCCCCCACCAGGGAGGGGACCCACATTGTGCGGCAGACCTCTCCTGCCTCGCCCAATGCTCCCCTCAGCAGTGTTTCAGTCCGTCAGCCTATTCTGCTCCCCGCTCTGTCTCTGGTGTATCCTCTCACCTCCTGCAACTCTGGCCTGTGCCCAGCTCTTGTATGCATAAACAAATAAATGTTAAAAAAAAAAAAAAAAGATGTGTAACTTCGGGCATTTCATGGGGAAACTATTTTAACTGTATTCTCTTTTGTCTATTGCACATTAATTTTATTGAAGTTCTTTTCTTTTTTTTTTAAAGATTTATTTATTTATGCATACAAGCACTGGGGTACAGACGGAGGTGTGGGGGTGAGAGGATTCACCACAGAAAGCGGGGAGCAGAACAGGCAGATCAATGGAAGTACACTGCTGAGGGGAGCAGCGGGCACAGCAGGAGAGGTCCACTGCGCCATATGGGTCCCCCGCCTGGCCGGCAGCAGGGATTGAACTCGTGCTGCAGTGGCTGCGATTTGCTGATTTGCTTCATAGTGCGTTGCTTAACCCACTGCGCCACCAGGGAGGCCCTTGAAGTTCTTTTCTATTGAAGGTCTTATGCACTAAGAATGTGTTTGTCTTGACACAACCAATGGTAGAACCTATTTAGAACAGGTAGGTTTTGGAGTGTCTGCCCGCTCACATTACCTTTCAGAAAGATACCATTCAATAGGAACTCAGAGATTTCTCATAAGAAACTGCAAATTATAATGACAACAGCTGATATTTACTGAGCATCTACTGTGTTCAAGTGTATAATACTCTCTTCCTTATTTAATAGATGATAAAATGGAAAACATGAAAAGTGATATAATTTGCCCAGTTTCTCCCAAGTATCAAAACTTTAGCAATAGGTTTTGAATTCTGGTTTTCAGCCTCCAGAGACTATACTCTTAACCACAATACAAATTTCCCCTGAGGAGAAGCACATCAATCTTGATTCAATGATAACCCTAAGATCTTTTGTGTTCATTATCTGTCACTTGTCCCATTCCAGCAGAGGAAGAATTTTACTTTGACTTGAAGTCCAAGTATAAAATCCTCCTAGGAGTAATTGTCATTTTGAACTGAGTTCCGTCTCTCTAGAAAAGTTGAAAAAGTTTTCCTTTTAACAGCTTAGTTCTTAAAACTCGGGCAGCACTCAGTCTATTGCCAATTGAGTCCAGGTTCAATAACAAATAGGGAAACACCAGTCTCTGCATGAATAACTTTTATAGTTTGTCCATTAGAAAGTCCAGAAGTGTGATGACCAAGCACAATTTGCATCTGCTTCCTCAGCAGACTGCCCGGTAGATGAACAGCCCTCGGCAGTTCAAGTGAAATATTTAGTAACTAAACAGGGAGTAGTATGAAAGCAAATTATATACACTGGAGAAATGCATCATAGAAAATGTTCTGGTTGGACTTGATATTAGAATATATTACCCTTACATTTGCCTTTTTTCATTTCCCTAAAAAAACTGAAAGGGCACTTTTCTAAGGAATTGCATTTTCTTAATTTTATGTTGCTATAAATCTTAATTTGGCTTAAGAGTTTTATAATAACCAAATTTATTGCCAGCATTTATATATTTGAGATACAGATTTCATATATAGCTAAGAAACATTTAAAGGATATTTGCTTGTAAATACTCCATATTTGTTCTTTTTTAACGGTATTTTTTTATTAAAATATATGGGTTAGATGTACAGTTTCACACCTGTTCAGATGTATGTCAGTATGTCAGCACACCACATCCAGCACCAAAGCAGCAATAATCCTCTACCATAATCCATTGGGCCTCCACCTGCTTTGTTCCCCATCTCTAGCTTAATATACCAGTGGCTATATTCCTTTTATAATTCTAGTTATCCACTAGTTATTGATCTAACACAGGGATGGGCAAACTATGGCTTGCAGGTTAAATCTGGTTCATGGCCTCTTCTATGTGAACCCAAAATTAGGAATGATTTTCACATTTTTAGAGGTTTATATAAAGAAAAAGAGAAACAAAGCATGTGACAGTAACTGTACGTGAACCTGCAAAGCCTGAATTATTTACGATACGACCTTTTATAAAAAGTGTGTCAAGCCTTGATTTAATCTTCTCACTTCTTTTATAACATGTTTCCAATTTGATTTTGTTATAAATTAAGTGAACTAATGATATTAGGGGAAATATATTAATACAATCACTATTTGCAGATGATAAAATTAATTTCTGTATAAGAAGAAATCATGACAAAGATTTTGAAGAGAAAAGGACATAAATAAATCTACCATTTAATTATGTATATGTAAATGATAGTTCCCTTATTAAGCAAACTGAAAAAACTGAAATGCAACATTAACAAATTCCTAGTTTCAAGACAAGCAAATATATAGGATGTAAAAAAATAACAAAATAAACAGAAACTGTTCACTTTTGTAAATCTGCCACTTTTTAGCTAGAAAATCTTACAAATTCAATAACCTCGGAACCATAAAAATCTTAAATATAGGGTAGATTATGGACTATCCTATAAAATATTTACAATATTACAATGATAAAAATAGTATATTGTTGACATGAAAACAAAGGGAGAACACTAAAATAGAATAGTAAACAAAGGCAAAAAAGTCAAATATATATGAATAGAGTATCACAAAATTTTAATACTTTCATTTCAAATCAAAAGTAACAGAAGTCTTTTTAATCAGATGATGGAGAGACAAGTGGCCAAAATTACTTGGGAAAATGTAATGTAAATGTATTTACAGTATATGTACAAATGATATATGTACTGAAATTAAAAAGGAATTCCAAGAGAGCTAAAATTGAAAAATTTATGTAAGTGCGGTATTAATGTTGGGATCTCTAATGACAAAGTGTTAAAACACTTTTACAACAAATCAAAGTAAAAAAAACATAATTTGCAAATATGAGAAATACAGAATATTCTTATATGCCAATTAAAAAAATACATGAACATTCCAGTAGAAAAATGGAAGAAGACATTAACAAATAGTTTAAGTGAATAACATTAGCAATGTAGAAAATGTGTCTTCAATAGCAATAAAATAAAAATTTATTTAAAAATAATTTTCAGTTATTATATTGGAAAATGCTAATGAAATAATATGTGGGAAAATGGATATTTTTTACATACAACCATCACACTGTAGTTTTGTATAACTCTAGAAAGTGTTTCTATATAGCTCACCATTTCATTTCTAGGAAAATTCTCTCGTAAGCAAGTAACTGGACTACATGCAAAAATGTATATAATGATATGACTTTTATGAATTTTAAGTAAATATATTATTATAAATCAATCAATACAATTTTCTTACCTTAATCTAATGTGCTAATGTTCTTTAAGAACCTGAGAAAAATAATTTTTGTATATATAATTTTGATAATGGAAATTACTGAGGCTAAGAGATCTTATACAAGTTTTTAATCCTAATTTTTATGTACTCCTCTAGCTTCCTACATTTCCATACATACCTGTTGTCAATACAAATCTATAGATATATGAATAGTGGAATATGAAATGTGCCTTACATAATTCCAAGAATATGAGCTTCATTAAATTGTATTGATTCTTTATTGAATTGTTGTTCTTTTTCACCTGGATGTCTGAGATTAATTTCAGGCAAATGTAGCAACAAATCAATGTCCTTCCTTAGGAAAGGTTGTGTGTTTTGCCGGTGCTGTGATAAGCTCTTGGTAAGTTCCCATGCCATTTCTCTCCACCTGTATGAAGTTTTAATTGTCTGTTAATTTAAGACATTTTATCTATGTTCTGTACAATTCTGGTATCCCAGTACCATATGATAAATTTAATAGTGAAGATGGATTTGAGGATACCATTTGCTCCACAATCACAGACAGTACAATTATATATCAAAATCCTGTCGGACAGTCTGAGCTGGTAAAGTTGTCTGAGCTGGTCATAGGACTTTGGACAAGCCTTTCCACTTCAGCATTTTCTCTAACCTTCACTATTGTTTTATGAGATAATGAATTTGACCACAGTAGATCACAATAGACATTTATAACTAATCTCTTTCAATTCAAAATAGTGCAGTGGCTTACATACAGATTTTGAATCGAATAGATCGATCTTATCAAATTGCTTTATCTAGTGACTGTATAACCTTGGGAAAGTTACTTAATCTTGTTGACTAAAATAATCACTGCTATGAAGCAAATTTTATGTCTAGTAAAAGAGACAATTATGAAAGGTCATTTAGAGTTAAACTGAGGGCCTGAATCCCTGAGCTCAGGAGACCAATATTAGATTTTTTTCTGAGTGTCTAGTCTAAACTCTCAGAGTTTGGACTCCATTTATACAGATAAATTATATTTTAGGAAAAAAAAATTAATCAAAGGAAAAAGACTTCTAGTCAGTTCTTAACATTTTCAGTTAACTGAAGGTCTCTAACTAACTTAATTAATAATGAAGAAACACTTCATAATCTCAAAGCTATTCCTTGATCTTACAGAGCTGATTTAGTCAACCCTGTGTTTAGGGTGATATAAGAACCAAAGTAATTTGAACATCTTATCCTAAAAGTACCCTTACTGCCTACAACTGTCAGGGACAGGTCAGTGGACCTGACACATGTTCCTTGCTTTTCCAACCCAGGGTTCCTTTCAGTGAAGGAGGAGAGTTATTGTTCTACTCACTCAGACTTTTTGAGGCGATCCTTGTGGGGCAGTTTGAGATTTTCAAAAGAGCACAAAGGGTGGAATTTTCTTTTCTAGGTCCACTATTTCAATCACTTTATCTCCCAAGTGTAGATGAGAGACTTTGTAGGCAAATTTGCCTATGAATGCATGTCAAATATGTAGCCCAGTGTTGGGTGCAGGATTGAAGTTTTTAAGGGCTTATATTTGATATGCCAGCACCTGCACCCCTTTTCTGTATTTGAAAAATGTCCTACTTTGTGAGTCTTGGAACAACTCCCATCATAGAAGTCAGCTACCAGTTTTTCTAGTCTTCCGTGCAGCTTCCTCATACTATGATGTTAATCACATCATTGAAACTAATGGCTTATAAAATAAAGGCCTATGTTGAGTTTGTCTGGCAAGGGTTGTGATAAAGGTAGAAATTACACTTAATTTTCAGAGGTAATAAGGGAAGGTTTGCTTTGATTTTAGGTAATGTTCCTGAATGTTTTATCTCTGAGATGTTTGATCCTTCTATAGATCATTCAATTTCTATTAAATAACCTTCTTTTCCTTTTTAATTAGCCATATTTTTTTCCATCTGCTTACAAGTAAGAACTTTGACTAAAACACTAGCATACAATAGTGCTAAAATGATGATGATGATTAATAATATTTGTAGGGTTATAAAAACTGTTAGATTGAAATATTAAAGACTAAAATTGCCTGACAATTGATATTAGACATATGCACATATCTAGATATCATTAATATAAATAAGATATTTAACCCACTAAAATATATAACAAGAAAAAATAGTGGGGGTATTTTAATAGTTTGTAGGGTTATAAAAACTATTACACTGAAATATTAATGACTAAATGTTGATAATTGCTGGGCACGTAAAAGTTTACCACACTATTCTCTTTTTTATGTATGCTTAAAATTTTCTGTGGTAATTAAAAATTATTTAAATAAATATATGCATGACAGACACAAGTGGTGACAGATGGAAATTGTTTGATTCTTAACAGATGTTTTAGTTTATTTTTGAAACCAAGTGAAAGAGATATCTACAAGAACTGAAAAATTACAAACATGAGGCCATATTCAGTTTAATATTTTAATCTGATAATACAAATATCCACTTGCCCCACCTAAAGGTTGTAATCGTCATTAATGTGAGAGACCTAAATTCATCATCCTATTTTAATATATTAGCAAATGATAGGTTTTCCCTTTCAAATTTTGATCATGCAGTTTCTCTAAAGAATCATATTGGGGGTGAATAAGGGTGTAAAGTAAACAAATTTTAAGAAAATTTTTTAAAGTAATTTTTAAAAAAATGTTGGAATGGGATATGCTAACAAAATTATGCCTTGTCAAATGATCTGCTTTGAAGTATATTTACTATGGTAATTAATGCCTTTGAAGTTTCAAAAGTTACATTTAATTATTGTAAAAATATTAAAATAACCAATTCCGAGGGTTTGGCTGACAATTGAT
Source organism: Galemys pyrenaicus (assembly GCA_019455555.1). Taxonomy (NCBI): domain Eukaryota; kingdom Metazoa; phylum Chordata; class Mammalia; order Eulipotyphla; family Talpidae; genus Galemys; species Galemys pyrenaicus. The sequence continues at coordinate 5,024,275 of JAGFMF010011942.1, read as the reverse complement.
ATTAGACATATATCTCTCCAGATATTGTTATGTAAATAAGATACTTAACTCGCTAAAATGCATAACAAGAAGAAATAATAGGGGCATTTTAGAATAACAATTTGTCTATTTAATCATGAAATAGAAAAGATTAAAGCAATAACTAAATAGATATACAATTTTGTGCATAATGACTAAGCATTATTGTTATATAATCACTGTTGATTTGGGCAGATGAAAAGAGAATTTTGGAACCTTTTGTAGATTTGACAGGTCTTTAATGCTGAGTCAGGATTCTGGACACAAGCAGATCAGCAGGCAGGGAGGCCAAAATGAGCTCCTAGCCTCAGAGTGATGCTGGGAACGCCAGAGCTGAGGGGTCCCTTTTATGGCTCACTCTGCAGCACAGGTGCCTGCATTTACATATTGCTTGCCCTGTGCTTCTTGACTTCTTGGCCTGGGCAACTACAGCTGCATAAACCTGGCACTCTCAAGCTCTCTCCTCAACAACACATTATCACGTGTGGGCAAGGAAACCTGGGAGGAAAACAAGACTGCAGGTGTTGGCTGTAGAGGCCAGAGGTGGAAGGTGGAAAGAAAAAAACTGATTGACTCCATTTTTCCTACAATTATCATTATTTTTCATCAGTATGTTCTATTACCAGAGTACTCCCTAAAGTATTTGTCGATAGAACTATAGTCACAAGCTTAGTCCTCGTGTAGGGTAAATGAATTAAACAGACTTTTACGCCACTAGCCTCTGTGGCTATCACCAGTGACCTGGATTGTGCTAATGCAGAAGGTGCGTGGGTGTGGGGCATCTGTGCCTGACTGTGGACACCTGGAGCATGGGTGTGCACATGCGTGTGTAAATGTGCAGACCTGAGCCTAGGAGGGAGGGGATGAAAAGATGGTGTCACTCTAGGGGAGGGGACACACGTTGCTGTCTCTCTGCTGGCTGCTTTCTCCTGCTTACTATTAAAACCTGTTAAGATGATGTCTAAGGGCTCCAAAGTTCTCTTTTCAGCTGTTAGAATAGACAATGAACCTATGTGTCTTGGGATGGTTACAAAACATCCAACACATTGTGTAGGGTAAAGGTTGATCAGGTATTTCCACCCTCCCACCACTGATGATGGACACCTGCGGTGCTGCGAGCATTCCAGGGTGGGCATGCGCAAGTGGGCACACCTATGTTGGACACGGGCATAAATGGGCGGTGTCAGGAGGACGCCAGAACTGCGAGAACTGTGAGAACTACGAGGACCGACCGACCGACAGCAGTACAGACTGACGAGCAGCAGCCCCCGAGAGAGAAGAAGCAGCCGAGAGGGTGAGATGCGCCGGGGGCTGGGAGGCCTGCCAGCCTCTCGGCCCCCCAGCACCCCTGCCTGCCATGTACCTGGCCACCTCTACTAAATAAAGTATGAAAAGCCACCGAGGGCTCCAAGACTCTCCTTCCCTGACCCGTCTGCCCAGAACCATCCGGAACCTTGCTCCTGTGCTCCCTTCCTGCCGCTACACATTGCTTAACTAGTACATTGAAATCATTTGAGTGGAAGTTATTCTTTTTTTTCCTTATAGATTTCTTACCAATTCCCTAATACTGCAGTAGATTCAACTGAATCTGTGTAAAACTATGAATTCATTATACCTTGTGAAAGATTAAAAGCAGGTTTTCAAATTTATGATTTTGAATTTCAGGCTTCAAATACATACCCAAATTTAAATCTGTTGTAGAAATCAACCTTTAATAATCTCTAGACCCTTTAATATAAATGTATTAAAAGTATCTTCACTTAGGATATTTTGGCTTTAAATATACTTTCTAGTTTTACCTCCCTAAATGCAAGAAAATCCAATCTCATCTACACCTTTATTGTTCTAGTACAGTACTCATTTTTTAATTGGACTAACACAAACGCTATGTTGTCAACTTACCCAATTATTATCTATACATTTTAATTTATTCTTCAAGTGGCATAGCTTATTGATTCAAAACACAATTTTTCATACACTTGAAATCAGAGTAATTCTGACTGATGGGTGGCAGTCATGATGGGTTATTAGTGTGTTTGCCCAAATAGCAAGTTGTAGGGTCAGAGAAATCAGGACTTTCCACCCTCCTGCCATTGGTGTAATGATGGACACCAGCAGTGCTGCACACATGCCTAGGTGGGCATGCACAAGTGGGTGCACCTGGGTTTGGACACGGGCATATGAGGGCGGCGTCACAGGACGCCAGCAGCAGTGGAACAAGACCAGAAAGAGCAGCAGCAGCAGCAGCGAGAGAACAGGAGAAGACCAGCAAAGCAGCTGCGTGAGTGTGTGGGGTGGGGGGTAGGGGTGGGGCTGGGAAGCCTGACTCCTCTCACCCTCCACATCTTTGGCCTGTACCCCAGTTCTTGCATGCATGCATAAATAAATCTTTAAAAACAAAAAAAACAAAACATGAGAAAATGCAGGAAAAAAATGGTAGACCAACCATCCAAAAAGTCAAATTCAGTCTTTCTTTGCACAGCTGTAAATCTAGCTATTGAACACTAATGACTTTTGTTTCTTTGATCAATCCTTAAGAACTATAATGCCAATATTCTTGATGGAACAGAGGATGATTTAATATGTAAAATATCACTCTTAGTTGAGAAATGACTCAATATTTGTACACTTAAATGAAAAGTTTTGAAAATATTCTAACCATTTTATTTCCATTATAACATCCTTTATAAATGTCTGCATGAAAGTAATTAATGGATGCAAGCCAATGTTTAATTAGTTCTAAAAATAGCTTTTTCAATAAATATAGAATAAGTGATCAGGAAGAATTGCTTTATAGTTTAATTAACAGTAATGTTTTTGATAGTGTGTACCTTAAAACCTTAAACCTTAAACCCTTTGGCATCTTGGTTCAGTAATTCAGTAATTCCCTCCTGTCACCTTTCTAATTGGCTTACCTCCAATTAGAAAAAAAGCTGTCAACACTTCTCTGTGGCCTATCAAATACAGTCAGAACTCATTAGCATGATGGGGCCTACTTTGGCTTGTTATCTAGAAGGGACCAAAGCAGAATTTTTGTACAGGTGATTTCTGATGCGATGATGCTCTGAAGTGAAATATGTCAGTGTCTGGGAAACTGAATGGGCAAAAAAAGAATCTCCCTAAAAATGTGTGCTCAGCTGAAGTTTATGTAAAAACTAGGCAAATATATGTGTTTCTCTGATCCAGTGGTCTCTGCTGTCTCTGTACTGTATTGACATAATTAAGTTATTTTCTAGAGTCCCATTCCATACGTTTGGGTTTGTGGGAGGTCACAAGAGAAATGTGCTTGAAATTTGGAAAGCAGAAGTGAATAGCCATCCTACTCTAAAGGTCTGAGAAGGGCACTAGTTGCTCTAGGATTTGGCAAGAAGCAGCAGCTGGGTCCACAGCTCCTTCAGCTCCTGTTTGAATTCCTTTTGCAGCTTCTCTATGTCTAAGGCAAAACAAATGTGCAGCTCCATGGTCCTCAGCTTTATCTACAGGTCATCTGCATTATCACAATTGGAGGCAGTGGGAGACAGACATGGATTTCAGTTTGTGCTTATTGGTTCTAGCTTGTCTTCATGAGTTGCAATTCATTCTTACTCTCTCCTATTTCCTCTCCATCTTTACATCTGGACTACTCTTTATAGGCTCTGAAACCTAGAGAACTTTCCCTTTGTAGTAAACAGGGCACATAATAATATTTACCTCATACAATTTTAGTGATTGTTAAGTGGGTTAATTATTAAAGGGTTTAATTCAATAACTTGGCATACTAGCATGGGGGGGACAGTATGTCCTGAATGAATTCGACCCAATGATGTTTTATGGACTCCACTCCACCCCCATCATGGGCTTTTATGCTAAAGAAAGCCCAGGTGCTGAGGACTGCAACTCCCATCATGCCTTTAGTCTGCCAGGATGCTTGACTGCTTGAAGCGGGGCTTGTTGGGGACTAAGGGTGGAGTTAAGCAGCCATGCTTGATATGAAACAGAATGCTTGTGGGCCTGGAGGTGTCTTAGCTTTGCCTGTCTTCAGCATGAACCGGGGGTCGCAGCTCAGACAGGATTACTGGTAGGATATATTGACCAATTATTATCTCACTCTTTACATTTTTTGCTCTCTTTTCATTTCCCTTATAAATAAGTCTTTTATTAACCTTTCTATATGTGCTTGACCTTTGGTCTTGGTCTGAGGTTTTTTAAGTGCACAGGTGAGGACTCATACCTGGGCCATTTCATTTCGTTTTGGGGTTGCCCTGTGATACTAGTTTTAATTAATGTTCTTTGTTGACTCAGAATATGCTGAAGGAAAATTGAAAGTAATACTTAGCAACTGGCTCCATTTTTAAGCATTTCATGAAAATATGATCCCCCAATGTAACTTAAAACATTTGGGGAAAGTAAAATCTCACTAGATATTATAAAAATAATGCTTCCAGATCCAACTTAACTCTTTCCTCTGAGTAAGAATAAGAGGAAATCAAAGAGGATAACTAAAACAGGATGACTGGTTTTATTGCTTTAACTACCTTACTGTTCTACTATGGCAACGCTTTGGATAGTCATACAATCTTTAGGTACAAGTGGTTTTCTAGATTATGTTGGTTGAGCTCATCTTTCAAATCAAATTGGAAAAGGAGAGGAGAGACTATGCAAAAGGAAAACAGTAAAAACTAGTGAAGGCTATAACTGAGACATCTGCACTTGATTTTTAAGTACATCAGAAGCAAAAGGAAATGTTGGGGTATCATTATTAAGGTTAAAACCTAAGTCCCTTCCTTTTGCCCTCTGTAGGGTCAGAGAAAAAATATCAGGCTTCTCTGCCCTCCTGTCATTGGTATAATGATGGACACCTGCAGTGCTGCACGCATGCCTAAGTGGGCATGTGCAAGTGGGTGCACCTGGGTTTGGACACGGGAGGGCAGTATCACAAGGATGCCAGCAGAACCAGAGCAGCAGAGCAGCAGATAGGGGAGAGCTAGGCAGAGAGAAGCAGCAGCAAAGCAGTAGAGATGAGAGGCTAGAGAGCCCAGAGAGTGAGATGTGCTGGGGGCTAGAAGCTGGCAGTCCTCCTAGCCCCCCGGCACTCCTGCCTGCTGTGTACTTGGTTGCCTCTGATAGTAAAAGTATAAAAAAACCACTGAGGCTCCAGGATTCCTTCCTTGACCTGTCTGCTGGAATCATTGAGAACTTGCTCTGTGCCCCTTGCTGCCACCACACCATCCTAAGGCATGTTAGGGATACTTGATTTGATAAGGGAAATCAGCTTGCAATGGATATAGTTATTACAGCAGCTGATGAGTGGGAATTTTAATGGGGAAAAATGTCTGTACTTTGGTATAGCTGAGCTTTTTTTCATTGGTGAGTGTCTTTTTGACCTTTTTTTTCCGTATTTATACCTACAAGGCAGCCCAACTGGGCTGCTTGATCACCATAAATAGTAGTCACATCCTTCTGATTTCATTCCTTAATATTCATTATTTCCTGTACCAGACTTTCATCCACCCCTATGTGTAATACCGCACATTAGAATTTTACCAATCTGTATTAATTATGATAAACTAGCTGTTGTCGTAAATTGATCTCCAAATGTTATCATTGTTCAAACACAAATTAATTGCTTGATTATGTGACATTACTCAGTAGGCAATTAGTTGACTGGGTGGCCCTCTTTCACACAATCATTCAGAAAGGGTGGAGGCTTTTCTGCAAATGGTTTCCAAGTCATCCTGAGGGATCATTTTTACTTAGGCAAAAGAGGAAACAATTTTCAGGAGATGTTCTAATATGGGAGGTCTAAAGTGCCACTGCCACTGTTTCCACTCAATTAGCTAGAGCTTACTCATACCAAATTGTAAAAAGATGGGAAATATAGCCTTGTGAGCCCAAGAAGATGAGAATGTTGGTTTAGGTAAGCAGCTAGCAACCTCTGCCACACTTCTTTCAATGTCCATCTCAGAGGATATGCCCTTTATGTATTTTATTTATTGATTGATGTATACAAGAACGGGGTGTAGGCCAGAGGTGGGGGTGGTGAGAGGATTCACCAGAGACAGAATGGGGAGCAGAACTGGCAGACCTACTGAAATAAACTGCTGAGGTGAGACAGGTGAGGTCTGCTGCACCATGTGTAGGTTAGTTCCCTGGCTGGGGATAGAACTTGGGCTATAGCAATGATAGCATTCTTTGTAGGCTACCAGGGAGGCCCAGATACTCCCTTTATAATGCCTTTCTTAATTTCCCTTAGTTGTACTAAATTTCTTTGAATTGGTCCATTAAGTCACCTGTGTCATTTGATTTGAATAAGCCAGGACTTTTGTTTATTTTATTCTGGGTTTGTTCTTCCCATTGGAATGAATGTAGGCTCTTCATGAGTGCTAATTATCCTGTGTCTCCTTTGGTAACTAGTGTAGCGCTTTCTGCACTATAGAGACACAAATAATACTTTAGTTTGAATTTTCTTTGATTTAATGGAAAGAAATAAAGTCAAAACTTAAACTCATTAAAATTACAATTGGCTGCTTTATTTACTTAGCTTTATTTAGGAGTTTATTTTAAGGCTTAGCAATACTCTAATAAAGTCATCCTTTAGAAAATGCATTCCAGGCATGAACAAGTGATAGCATATGTGTTACAGATGGAAAAGAACAAAAGATGCCATTTATGCTTCCAACATACTGAAATTAATATAATGAAGCCTCTTATAAATGACTGTGCTTCTCTCATAATGAAGATAAAACAATTCATGAAGAACAAAAGGACAGTTTTAGAATGAGTGGTAAATGTATTAGAGCTACTTAATAAGAAGAGGAGTCATCACAGAGAGATGAAAGAGAAACAAATTTAAACAATAAGACTGTATCCCATGATTGTTTTCACATTTTCTAGTAAAGGAAGTAGATGAGTTACAGTTCTCATCTTGACTCTGTTATATATTTAAAGTAAAACTGTGGGAATAAATTTTTGAAAAATGTGAATGCTACTATTAATAGCAGCTGCAGGCAAATTAAGGAACATTAATAATGATCAGAAAGCCAGATTATTCCCAAAACAGATAACATAAGCTCTTGATGGCCATACAGTAGTGTTTATATTTCAGAATCTGTAAGGGAAACTTTAATACAGTAAGATTGCCAATCCATGGGAAAATATAAGAGCAATTTTTTTTTCTTTTGTAGAAAGATTTGTGGAATAAATCATCAATTGATGGTGTATTATAATGAAAATTTGGTTTAGTGATAAGTATGTGCTCTGTTTAAAGTTTAAAGACACCTACCCAAAGTATTAGTCATGCTGATGCCATGTTTTAGTCTTTAAATGTGGATTTAACACAGGAGCATGAGGTTAGATTTATACCATTGAAGTACTGTGTTTTATTTAAAATCTATCCATTACATTCAGCAATACTGGATTCACTTACTGTACCAGAACCCCGCTGTATTTAATATCACTTGAAAAGTCAATTTTTGAAAATTTATCAGGTATAGCATTTGACCACATAGACTTTGTTGTTCTATATTAAGCACAGAAGAAAAATTGTGTTAAGAATAGCAAATCAGAATTTGTCCTTGAAGTTCTGATGTCCTTACCTACTAATTCAATTGGCTTATATATAGTTTAAGCAGGTCCCACAACAGTAGCATTGTAAATGCAATGTTTTGTCTTAATTGGTGTGAATAGAAGGTCTAAAAACCAATGATTGAGACAGTTGGGGACTCTGTGTCCAATGAAATAATATATATTTAACTTTCCAAGAGAATCATACATTTACAAAATTTACTAAAGTTTAATTTAATAATCTTTTTGAGATAATAACAATTTTTTCTTTAAAAAAAAAAAAAGACCAAAAATTTCTCATTTCCTACAGACCATTGCCCAGCAAATCAGTGACATCATTACTTCTAGGATAGGGGTTGAAACAAATAAGTGAATGGAATTTCTATTTTTTTCTAATGCTGTAATTTTAAAATGCACAGCTGACATGGGTTAGATAATGTTCTCTCTTGGAAATAATAGAATTTTTGCAGACAAAGGGATTTGGAACCCCCAAAACTTAAAACTAGCAATCTCAGAATAGAAAGAAATAAGCCACATCAGAACTACATGAATTTATAAGCTCATTTCTACTGCTAGAGTAAATGGAGACCTAAACAGATGGATAGAGAGATTGAGAAGAATTGGGACTAAAAGCTTGCAGTCTTGTTGAGTCTTCTGGAAAGGACTCAATACCTTCTCTAGGGTAGATTGCAAAAAGTGGTTGTAAAACTAGAGTTAATGCGGTGTGAGAAAGACAAGACTCTGTCTCTCTTTTCAGCCTGTTAATATAGAGAACATAAACTCTTTCAAAGTGATCCCATTTCAGACTGAATCCTGAGTGTTTAATCCTAACAATGGATAAGAATGAAGCTAAAGGGAGTGAACCAAAATTCAAATTTAGAGTGTCCTTAAATCCCATCACTATGTTGGTTATTATGTCTGTGGTAGTGTGAACAAACTTCTACACTAATTAGAAGTGAAAGAGGAAGAGTGGTTGGTAAATCAGTTAAAGGATCACTTACATGGTGAAAAATAAAGCTGGACTTTAGTGGTGAGCTTAAAGTCATACATACAGATGTTGATTTTTAATGATGCACACCTGATATATATATATGTGCTATAATCTGATACTTCTTCAAGAAGAAAGTGTTTGCATAATAGAGTATTTAATAATAAAGAGGTATTGAGCAAAACAGGGAATTCTAAAACAAGTTGCGTTCAGTTATACAGATGGTCTCAAACTCAATCCAGTTGTGTGGCCAGATGTGTGTGCCTGCTATTTAACTGTTACTATTTTGAAAATGAGAATTTTAGTATATAACTATGCTTATTTAACAGAAAGAAACATGAAATTAGAAGTTTAACTTCTAATTCTAAAAGGCCATATTTTAATTCTGGCAAAAATTTAAGTCCTAGCTAAACAAGACCTTTGGAAGATCAAACTCTTAAGAGTTAAAGAAGAAGCAGGAGAAGATATAATGGCAAGAGCCTCCTTATCTACCTGGAATTCAAAACTAGGTGTTTTCTTATCTGGGAAAATCTTTCACAAAACACATGTGTATTTATTCAGGTTTGTCCGGGATTACTAAATATAGTCATTCAATACTCTGCTTTGCTCCTGTATAAATAATAGGAAAGATATAAATCACTCATTAAACATACTTTAAGAAATATTTAATGTGCCATGAAAATAAAATAACTGATCATTAATATTTAAGAACTAATTGGGGGAAAAAAGCTGACGTGTTTTCTCTTCTGTAATTAACTTCAGGTACAAATAATATAAGAAATTTATAAGCAGATGGATATAGGTAATTTTTATTAATAATACATTTTATTGCAGATGGAGACTAGTGAGAAGCTATAGGAAAATCCCTGGATTTTGGTACTAGATTATTGGGTTACTGTGGGCACTTTGCTTGTCAGGCTTTTATTTATTAAAATGAGAGTTTTGATAATAATGCTAAAGCTTTTATTTTGTCATCTACTGAACCTTTTACATTCTGAAAGAGGTGGTGTCTGAGCTAAGTCTTTGAGGAATGAGTTAGAACAACAAGAATGTTAAACAATGTCATATGAGGCTGAAAATACACATTGGCAGACGCAAAGATGTAGGAAGAGCATTCATAGAGCAAAATGGGTACCGCAAACAGCCTAGTTGGCCAGGGATGTTAAGTGGAAGAGAGAAAAGCCACATTATGAGAGAAAGTAGGTATGATGTCAAGACCAGCACTGTGGAAGCTGGGCAGATGCTGTAACTTTATATGGGGAGAGGATGAGAGCTAATAATTTCATATTTATTTCATTACTTTAGAATTCTTCCATTTATATTTTTCTCCACATTTTTATGATTATACAACCTTATCAATTAAAATAATTACCTCCTGTGCCATCTACATATTTATTTTCATGCTCATCAAAAACATAAACATTAATCTTGAAAAGATAAAAAGCATATGATATTTCAAAAAGATTAATTTTATTTACTAAAATTACCAGAAATGTTGTAAATAAACGAGGAAAAAATAAGCACATTTTTAATAGATTCCTACCCACAGTCACTTGCTATGGTAAAGGTCAAAAAATTTGAAACATTCATATTTTTGTAAAAGAGAAATGTTGAACTCTAAGTTCAACACTCTTCAGTGGTCTTTGCAGTAAGAGAGCTTATGAAAATTCATATTCACACACTACAAAAATATTTTCATGATCACACTTGATAATGTTACAAAGTTGTAATGTTTTTACTACTTACAGGTCTTGCCTTTTATAAAATTAACCATATTAATGCCATTTTCATACTTGTCTAAAATTACATACCATTTGTGGCAAATGAAAGAATGAGTGCCAAGAGAGATACTGTACAGTGTCATTTATAAGTGGGATATAGAGAAATCAAAGAAAGGGTCAGATAGAACCAAACTAACAAACTAACCTTGAAAGCTGATTACAGAACTGAGGAATCTAAAGAGGACGGGAGGAACAACAAGCACAAAATGGGGAGGGAGCACCATGGATTATGGTGGCGGACTATGGGTGCCTTGGTGAAAGGTGCACTATAGTAATAATTTTTGAAGTGGGGGAGATGTCTTCTCCCACAATACAAACAATGGTGTATAACAACATTGCCTCAATTTAAAAAAATAATAAAAATCAAATATATCATTTTATTTTTTAATAAAAGAGTGAGTCAGAATGAGTTCTACAGTTTCACCCTACATTCTAACTAACACACCACTTTGGAGTTCCTTTCTGTATCTGTATCTATAATTTAGAAAAAATATTAGGACAGGTTTTTTAGCCATTTATCACATAAGTATTATAACAAGTTCTCTATTAAATGATTTATAATTTAGCATTAAGAGCATACTGTCTGAAAACATTAATTCTAAAAGAAACATGATGGAATGCCTTATTTTCCTGGGACAATTAGGAATTTCTTTTTTGCAAATCGTATTTAGAAGTTTTGTCTTTTAAGCGATGCTTAATTAGCATAAGTTGCTTAGAGGATGTTTTGGAAGAGGAGAAGAAAAAGAAAAGGTCACTGCTGAGCACAAGAATCAGAAGTCCTTACATGGAGATTTTAGCATTAATATTTTTACAAGGAAAAGTTACATATTGTAGTGATTATTGATTGCCTCTTGGGGAAAGGAGGATGGGGATAAGACATAGCAGGGGACTTCAGAGAATTCAAGGATTTGAACATTTGATTAGAAAGCACAATTAAGAATCCAGTAAGGAAAATAAATTTGTGCAGATGACTGTGAAAGGAAAATGATTGCTTTGCTGTCATGGGTCATAAATTTACTTTTATTTTTCCACAAAAGAGATAATTGATGTTTCAAACATTATGGACCAGAAGTACAACAACGAATCCAGTTAGTACTGGGTCAATACTGTCTTTTTGTTAGTGTTATTGGAAGCTTTTCCTGGTAAAATGACTTTTAGGAAATAAAGAAAATCCATTCCAATGATTAAAAAAAAGATTTTCAAGAGAGAATCCTGAGGTAACTATTTCCCCCCTTATGAATTGATCTACTTTTCACCTTCGTGCATTGTTCAGATTCATTGAACTTTGTAGTTTTTTCAGAAAAGGACAGAGATAAGATTAGAGAGAAAGAGTATGCTATATTTATTTAACAACAACAAAAAAAAGGCAGAAGTACTAAAACAGGAGCTATATTGAAGAGTGATATTTGATTTTTAATTCTGAATCCTCACTGAATTTCTCTGAAATGGTCATCATTCCCTCTTTAATCTTTTTCACCTTCCTTTCCTTGCTCAGGGAGAAACATGTTTTCTTGTTAAAGCAAAATGTGTGTTCTTCTGCCTCCAGAATAATTTCACAGTTAATTTCTGTAATAATTATTTTTGTGAGGGATTAAGCAAAATGATCTCCCTGAGCTTTAATGTTTCCTTCTGTAAAATGGGAATTGTTAATTAATCCTTTACAATAAGACCCTCAAGTGGTAGAAGGAGGCAGATTATCATTTTCTACTTTAGATATGTATCATGATACCTCACACATGCTAGAAACTCAATAAATATTATATTTTTCTGAATAACATACAGTTGTTCCCCCAAATAGTATTTCTTGAGTTAGTATTTGTAAAATGACACTATCAAATATAGAACCATATTTTGATAAATGAAGTCTCAAAGGAATTCAGTTATTATAATGGCATATGAATTACATCAAGACACAAAACTCAGTACAATCATATAAAGATTATCTGAGCTAGAATAACTCTTATCATGAACCAAGCACCTGTGTTTGTTACATATAGGAATTTTTTTCATTTATTCCTAACCATCACTCTTTCATCTAATTTTGTGCATGCTGGACAATGGAATATTAATTCCAGTTATTAGATCTGTGAAACTCTGTCAGAACAACTATATATAGCATATGTAATATCAAGACATTTTTAATTCAGGATTTATTGAAGTCTAGATACTAATGTCTGAAGCTGTAATTGTAAGAATTAAATCAGTTCATTGTACAGGTACGAAAACGAGTTTCGACATTATTTCCCAGATCTCTTACTCCAAGGAACTGATGGTAATTCAGTGTAATGAAGGGATATAACCTGGTTAGCTCTAGTTTTGAATATTTTATATTGTCCTTGTCACATCCTGTGATATCTACTTTTAGCTTTAGGACTTTTTTTTTTTTTGCTTTCTAATTGACCTGGGAAATTAGCATGAAAAATTTAAGTTTGAACCATTTTTACATTTACTGTTTCTTGTGAAATGGGAGAGGGGACAACAAAAGAAACATTAAAGCATTTTTTTGGGTGAGATTCTTTTGTTTGGACCTGAACTTAGAATGGCTTCACCATGTAATAGGGATAGCGATATTGGTACTATAATGCATTCTGTGCTATACCTTTAATTGACAAGCAGTCCTCAAATCTTTTGGGACAGATTATCAATGCAATCACGTTATTATGATCACCAGAGGCCAATTTCTGATGACTGCCAATACTATGTGATCTTTTTTCTTCTGACTGAATTAGTTCTTTCCAGAAATATTCCTGCTTCTTTATCTTTTTTAAAAAATATATTTTCTATAGATTTATTTTATGCATACAAGAACTGGAGTGTAGGCCGGAGGTGTGGGGTGGGGTGAAAGGATTCATCAGAGATAGAGTGGGTGGCAGAACAGGCGGATCCACTGAAATCTGCTGCTGAGGGGAGCAGCAGGTGAGACAGAAGAAGTTTGCTGTGCCATGTGAGTTAGCTCCCTGGCTGGAGATCAAACTCCTGTCACAGAGGTTGGTGATAGCGTGATAGCACTGAGACTTAACCCCTGCACCACCATGGTGTCCCTCTTCTTTACTTTTCCACTGTGCTTCCCACTTATTTCTCTGTCTTATGATACTCATTTAAATTTTGTACTCTTTCAGCAGTATTAAGTTAGTATATAACATATTTTGTCATAATCTTTGCTTATAATATCCTGGAAAATACATTCAAATTGTTTAATGAAGAGAATTCTTTCCTAAACACTGCTGTGTATCAAAACTCTAAGAGAAGAGGTCACTGAGAAAATAGTGGGTATGTGTTTCTTTGTGTCTTTGGAAAAATAAGTGACCCTTGAAATACTATTTTAAATAAATTATCTTCTGGCTACAGGTCAGCTATACTATTTCTGTTTTCTGGAAAGTCCTACTGAATGTCATTCCAGTCCCACAAATAGCTAGTAAGGTTTTCAGGGGGAAATGTCCTGACTAGCTTTCAGCGATATAGATAAACCTTTTCACATGCCAGAACTGAAATCTTGCCTCCCAAAAGCAGAGACTTCATGATTTAAGGAGGCAGCCCTGATCCACATACCAAATATTTGACCATGTTTTGCTAACACAGTAGCATAAACTCATAATAATCTTTTGACATTGACTAGGTGATATTAGCTCTCTTTTTTTGCATCTCTAATACCCACCAGATACGGGAACATTGATGATAAATGACAATGAAAAAGAATGACTAAGCATTTGAGTGTATTAAAAATTCATCTCCCAGAGCCTCTGAGCTAATTATTTAGTCTCAGGTCATTCATATTAGGTTGATTCACTCTCATAGTTTATTTTCATCACCTAGATATATTACCTCCTCTTTGTCAAAAGTATAAGAAATAGTTGCAGTATGTTCCTGATAATAATATCCTCATTTTTTTTCTTTAAAAAAATAAGTAATCCCATGTATCCTCCCAAAAGTAATATATTATCACTCGCCAATATATTTTCCTGTACAACTATTCATTAGCTTGTTCATTCATCCATTTATTTAGCAGAAAGGTTTTTAATGCTAAATCAGATTCCAAGTTCTCTCTCAGGTATCAGGCTCATATAGGTGAATAAGGCAGTAACTCCTCTGATAGCGGATCCAATCCTGTGTTCAGTCAGATTAAAAAAAATCCATTTTAGTAGGCACATCAGTGATAGGATTTTGTCCAAACTATTTCAACACGTTCCTGATATAATTGTACCTGATGAATTATGAAAAGTCGGATGAGTTTTCCTGAGACTGTAACACTTAAATTATATCCGGAAGGATAAAATAGAAGATCCAAGTGGATGTAGGGAAGTAGCTTGCATAGTCAACATTCTACACCCATAAAGCGAACATGACATACACTGGGGATACATGTGAATAGTGAGGTGGTGGTGGCAGAAAAATGTGTAGGTTGCAGAAACAAATTCTTGTTGTCACAGTTTAAGAAATTTATTTGATTCTGAAGGCAGGGTTTACCCATTGAAGTACTTTAAGCAGTAGAGTCCTGACCAGGCTTATGGGTTTAGTAATTTCTGGCATGGCGAATTCCTTAGAAAGTTGAGACAATAGATAGGAAAATGCATTGGAAGGAGTTTGCACTAATGACCTCTTTACCTAATTTAGTCCTCTTCTCCATACTAATCAATTTACTGTCTCTTAATCATACATGTTTTACCTCTTACCAATTGCCTGTGATATTTTAGAATAAATTTGATAGAAATATTTATTAAAGATAATATGTACAACACTAGGAAGAACTAGGGGAATAAAAGATCAACACAGTTACATGGTTATTCTCTCCTGTCAAGTTTTTTTTTTTTTTCCCCATAAAATTGGAGTATTCAGGACCCAAATGTCTTTAGTACAGACAGGATGGAAAAAGAATGTTCCTGAGAGTATGAAAAGAAAGATAACATCTATTTGAAACAGTGGAGGCTTGTGAAAATCTTCAAAAGAAAAGTTATCAGAAGAAAATGAATGGAGTTTCAATCAGTGAAACTAAGTAAGGGGCAAAAAAAATTCTAACAAAGGGATGTTATGTAGCTCTTCTGGCACGTATCATATAACACTTTTTCTTCTTTAGGGAATGGGGGGAATTAGTGGGTTGTGAGCACAGTTCTTAAGCATCTAAACAGGTGACTGGTCCTTTTATATGTCATATAGTGACAAAATTATCAAACTGCTAAAATCCTGCTTTAATTCATTGAAACAAACCTTTGTTCTGCTCCTTCAATAACCTGGGTACTATTTAATGTTCTATAAATGTTGAAAAAGAAAAACAAAATGCAGGTTCTTAACATCTTATTAGGGAAGAAAT
The DNA here is from genome assembly GCA_019455555.1 of Galemys pyrenaicus. Classification (NCBI taxonomy): domain Eukaryota; kingdom Metazoa; phylum Chordata; class Mammalia; order Eulipotyphla; family Talpidae; genus Galemys; species Galemys pyrenaicus. The sequence continues at coordinate 5,008,641 of JAGFMF010011942.1, read as the reverse complement.
ATTTAAATAGGTCAGATTATTTCCAGAAATGTTAAGTTCTATAAAAGTCAGAATGTTGAGTAATGGTGGACTTCCCTGGTGGCGCAGTGGATTAAGCAATGCACTATGAAACAAACCACAGCCACTGCAGCACGAGTTCGATCCCTGCTGCCGGCCAGGGACGGGACCCACATGGCCCAGCAGACCTCTCCTGCTTCACCCACTGCTCCCCTCAGCAGTGTGTTTTAGTCAGTTTGCCTGTTCTGCTCCCCGCTGTCTCTGGTGAATTCTCTCACCTCCCTGGACTCTGGCCTGTACCCCAGCTCTTGTATGCATAAATAAATAAATCTTATTTTTTTTTTAAAGAATGTTGAGAAATGGGACAGAGAGTCTTAAAGGAAGATCATGTGAGACTTATGAAGTTTTAATTGTTTACTTTTTAATGTGGTAGAAAAGTACACACAGAATAAGTATATAAAATCACTTATCACTCCATCATTGGCATGACTCTATCATTTTGGGCATATTTTTGATGTTTCCAATATAAATCAATATGTGGACCCTTTCTAGCAACTCAGAATTTTCCCTTTGTGTCCTTCCCTATCAACACCCTATTAGTGATTGCCTTTTGAGTACTTTGTCTGAAATAAGACTGAGTGATGAGAAAAGAAGAGATCAACTCTGGAAAAATCTGCAAGAAGAGTATAACAGGCAAAGAGAACAGTAATATAAAGACTCCAAGGCAAGAAAAAGCATGCTGGTTGAAAATACAAATTCATGTTAAAGCAACTAGCCTAGTAAACCAGAAAAATAGTAAATTATGTCAGAGTTAAACTATAGGCAAATTATACAAGGGTTTTAGTTCATCAAACAACCTAGATTTTTCTATTCCTGTTAATGGGATCTAATAAAGGAATACCAACAATGTCAGATACATTGAGTGTTTAAAATAATCATTGCAAAAAAAAAAAAACTAATCCAGAAGTTATGTAGAGACTAAACTATGAGAACTGGTGTCCAATAATTGAATTTTACTCAAGAAAATTGATGGAGCTTTGAATTATGGTACTAACATTGGAGTTGGTAAGAATTTATAGAGTGAGCTGGATTCAGTTAAAATATAGAGAAAAAAGCAGGGTAATGGGACAGATGAGCTGAACTTGGTGTATTCAACACCTAAATAAACTAAGAATGATTTGTGTGCCTAATCAACTAAGTGACTAGAACAGACAATTACAAAAATGGAGAAAACATGGGAAGGAAGAACTGTGACAAGAGATAGGGATGTATGTAAAGACAATCATATTTTGTTCATTTAGTTTGAGGTGTTCTTTTAAACAGCTAAGAAAGACATAAATTTGAGGTACATGGTAGAAATATGAAAGGTTTGGGTTAGATTTTGGACTTCTGTGTTGGATACTGTAGTTAAAAGTATGAGATAGAATGAAATCATGCAAGGAGAAAAACAGAGGAAACAGAACTATAACCTGCACATTGAGGCATGGCAGCCGAGAAGTACAAATCGGCAACTAATACTCAGTAGTTAGATAAGCAAAATTAAGAGAATGAGATACAACATAAACTAATGAAACTCTTGGGACCCAATGTCACAAACATTGAGAAGATGAAAAAGGTTGTGAATTGACCTTTGAGTTACAAAGAGGTTCTATTTCTTGTTCAAAATCCCTTTACTGACTTCAGTGTTATTCATGAAGAACCTACACACAGTCAATGGGCTTCTTTTTACAGCAATATTTACAAACTTTAGGTGATCCTGGTGGTTAAATCATCCTTAATATTAGTAAGGCAACAATACTTAGAAAAGCAAACAAAGACAATGTGTGACTGAGTATACATCTCTACTTTCAGCATTTTCATGTCTCAAAAATCCATAGCTTACAGTCCAACCATGTTTCTGATTTAGTACTTCCTTATATATGTGGACAGAGAAGTATAATCATGGGTCTATCTTCTCATAGCTAGTCATTTCTTACTACTGTCATCTTCATACCATAGATAAACAGGATCTACCTCTCCTTTTCACCAAAATATGGTAAAAATAGTTTCTATAGTTCAGCAAAGTTTTATTTTTTTATTAAGAACATTCTTTAGAGCCATTTAAAGTTATAGCAAAATGAAGGTGGCAACCTAAAGAACTTTCCATATACTTCTTACACTCATGCATAGCTAGCATTTTTCTAGTTCAAGGAAATTTTAATATTGATGGTGATATAATGTAAGAGACAAAAAATAAATAATAGGGACAAATATATATATGTAAAATCTCTCCTTTACAAAAGGGAATTTTCCTGAGACCATCCCCTCCCACTCAAATACATTTTTCCTTCCCCTCAAACAAAAGACCTCCCAAGGTAAATACATTAGTGTTATCTGAGAAACAAAACCTCTGTGTGAGTAGACATTGCTTCTGAAATGGTGGACTAGGAAATGGTGAACCTATTTTTTTACCATAATAAATAGAACAATTACCCCAAATATTTTGATAGAAATTGGCTTGAAGGCAAGGAAAACCTAATGTGGCACTGAAAAATGATCAATTCAAGGTCTTGAATAAGAAACAAACAAAACAAAGAGGACACTGGTATTTGGGAAGTTCCAAAAGGGGCATGAGAAGTAAAATAGTTGAGCAGAACTTTTAATAATCCCAAGGGTCTAGGAGTGACAAAATTTCCGTCCAAAGCCCTCTGAATGACAAGTGGCTGTAAATACCCATAATAAGGGCTATATTCTAGGAGTAAGAGTGAGCTGGACATAGTCTGGCTCTCACAGGATGATGACGTTCAATTTCAAATCATACTGCTTCCTATAATTAGATTAAATTCATGGAAAGTTATTTCCCTATATTTACATCTTTTGGAGGAAGAGAAGACATAATCCTAGAATTAATTATTTCATTAAACTTAAAATAATAAGCCATGTGGGAAAAAAGGCTTTTTTTTTTTTTTAAGAAAGTACATGTAATAGAGGCAGATGCAGTCTTCAGGTAAGAGTTGTTTTTGAAAAAATGTTCTGACTGTATCTTAGATAATGAACTTACACAACGATCAAAATGAATATGGCATTAATTAAGTGGAAGGTATGTCATAACATAAAGAATAGTGAATAAAAATGTGTAATTGGAGTTTCAGGAAGAGAAGAATGAAATAGAATCAACATGTAAGGAAATGTAGCTGCAACTGTCTAAGTCATTAGGGCGTTATGAAAATAATAAGAAATAATTAACCATAAGCAGGATAAATGCAAAGAATATGGTAGTGACATAGAATAAAGCTGCAGACAAAAAGAGGGAAAAGATAGATTACAATAAAAGTAGAAACAATTAGAGAAGTGACTGCAACAAAAAGGATAATCTGGAGAAGGTTATGATAATTACCTATGGATGCATAACAACCCAGAAGTAGTGACTGAAACAACACCTACTATTTCACGGGTTCTGTGGGTTGGTAATCTGCAAACAGCAAAGCTCAAGGTATCTCCAGAAATTTCATTCAAACTGTCCCTGAAGGTACATTGTCTCAAGGTCCAAGCTGAGGAGTATCTATTTTTGAGGCCACCCAGGTGACTAAAGCAGGCCTCAGATTCTCCAAGCTCACTCAGATTATATCCTGCAAGGCCTCACTTCTTGGCTACTTGGACTACTTCACAGACTGCATGTGTTGTCATGATGTTACAGTTGGTTTTCCTCTTCCCAGGGCAACGTTACAACCAGCTTCCTTCAGAGAGAAAAAGAAAGTAGGAGGACATGCCCACACTGAAGTTACTACCTTTTATGACCTAATGTCCAAAGTGACATCCCACCACTTCTTTAATTATTTATAGAATCAAGTTGCTAAGCTTGTTTTGTGCTTTCCTGATGGAGTAGCATTCACATTTCAGGTAGGGTTACCCGAGCCATATGAAAATTGATTCCAGCCTTAGTATTTTTTATAAAGATTTATTCATTTATGCATACAAGAACTGGGGTACAGGCCAGAGATGCAGGTGGTGAGAGGATTCACCAGAGAGAGAGTGGGGAGCAGAACAGGAAGACCGACTGAAACACACTGCTGAGGGGAGCAGCGGGCACAGCAGGAGAGGTCTGCCGCAGCATGTGGATCCCCTTCCTGGCTGGCAGCTGGGATCGAACTCGTGCTGCAGTGGCTGCGGTCTGCTTCAGAGTGTGTTGCTTAACCCATTGCGCCACCAGGGAGGCCCCCAACCTTAGTATTTTAAAGCAGTCATTTTTTTTTAAATTAATTTTTTGGATCTGGAAATAGAGATGGCCTCAGCCGTGTAACTCATTTCAGCTGAGTTGTTTAGGGCTGGAACATTTACTGCCAAGGTTCTTCATTTATATGACTGGTGCCTCAGAGGTCCTTGACCTATGTGTGTGTCTCGACATGATGTGTAACCCTGTAAGATATCTCCTCAGAGCTTGTACTTCCAAGAGCATGGTGGTTTCACGATAATCACATTTCTCACATGGCATGTGGCTTCCCAAAGCATACTGCCCAGCCAACCAAGAGCAATGCTGAGGACCACTACAGCATTATTTCCACTGTAGTCACAGATTCCAGGAAGGGGAGATATAAATGTCACTTGTTGATCTGGAATTTCAGAAAAAATGTGTGGCTTTGGAGATAAATTGTAGCGTCTTTGGGACAGTATTCATGGTTAGGTCTCTAGCCACAACCCATATGCCCTCTACATGCAAAATACACTTACCCTCTCCCTACAGATGCCATCCCATAAAGACACTGAGGTCACATTTTACTGGCAGGGCATTGAATTTGATCCTCACTCAGAAGCTGTTCATTACATTGAGAATCTTTTGCTTTAGTACTAAATCTTTGATATATCCTCAAAATCAGATTGAAAAGTGACCAGTTCCTTCTTTACTTCATCTCTTTACAGCCATATTTCATTAAACAAGACTAAACAAAACCAGGGGACACTTTCAATATTGTGCCTTAACATCTGCTAGACAGTTTTGTAGTTCATAGGCACATTTTACTTGATATTCCCTTATATATGATTTACCATTGTGTAAAAAAGAAAAAAATCCCAGCACTAGGCAAAATGGGGCAAAGCTTATTTTCTCACATAGTTTCTAAGGATCAAGAATCTGGAAGTGCCTTGGATGTGTAGTTCTGGTGCAGGGTCTCTCAGATGCTGCAGTCAAGATGTCACCCAGACTTCTATTGGCAAAATGCCTCAATTTAGTACTGGCTGCTGGTGGAACACCTCAGTGACACAGGACAATCTGAGAATCCTAGCACCAAAGATGTCTTCCTCCAACATAAATAAATGGTCTAAGGATCAGGAAGAAAGAAGCTGGGAGTTCCTTTTATGACCTAATCTCTGAATATACATTTTTTCATTTCATTCCATTGAAAGCAAGTCACTAAGGTCAAGCCAGGGTCAAGGACAAAAATGAACTTGACTTTTTTTTTTTTAGAAAATACATATGTTTTTAAGACTTATGCATACAAGAACTGGGCCAGAGGTATGTGGAAGGTAAGATTATTCACCATAGACAGAGTGGGGAGCAGAATGTGCAGATCTACTGAAATATACCACTGAGGGAAGCAGTGGGCAAGACCAGAGAGATCTGCTGCACCATGTGGTTCAGCTCCCTGGCCAGGGATCGAATTCATGCCTCAGTGGCTGGAGATGCTTGATAGTGTTGAGACTTTAACCTCTGCACCACTAGGGATGCCCTGACCTTGAGTCTTAAAGGGTGAATGTCAAAGAATTTGTGGACATATGATACACCTACCACATCTCAGTCAATAGTTTTGTTAAACTTTCTAACACTACATAACATAGTTTATATGGCATCCAGGCTCCAGTATCACTAGTCGAATATCCTTTCATTGTCATGAATGGTCTTCGCGAAGTCCCTCATACTTCTACTCAATACGTGGTTCCAAATCCAAAGGCATATGCTTTACAGTTTGATTGTAACAAAAAAAAATATTTCTAACACTAAATTCCCAAGTAACAAACTACCCCAAAGCATTAGTGGATTAAAACAGGTACCATTTACTCTGTGTAGTCATCCTGTGGCCCAGGTGTTTTGTCAGGGCATGGTAAGATGATTACCCCCTATCCTCATGCTCTGTGAAACTTAGACCTCACCTGGAGTGCTCAGATGGTTGGAAAGTACAGGCAGGCTTGGCTGTGGCTATATATCTAGGGCCTCAGTTTTGGCTGTCAGCTGTATATGTCAGTTCTCTGTATAGTCTACTGGAGCTGAAAAACACAAGCTAGCTTCTCTCTTTATGTCTAGTGCCTGGATAGGAATGGGTAGAATATTTGGGTCTGGTGAAGCAATCATTTTTCTCTCTCCTAGTGACCTCTGCAGAGCTTGGAAGACTAATCGTTGTTTAAATTCTTTCACAGCACGGCTTCATCCAAAAGTTGCATCCTAAACACTGGTACAAGCTAGAAGGCTTCATAGAACCTGATCTCAACTTAGTCTCATTTCCTTTGTATTCTGTCTTTTTTTTTTTTTTTTTTTTTAAGATTTTTATCCATGTATACAACAGCTGGGGTACAGGCAGAGGGCTGGGAGGTAAGAGGATTCACCAGAGACAGAGTGGGGAGCAGAACAGGTAGATTGACTGAAACACACTGCTGAAGGGAGCAGCGGGCTGGCCACCTCCGTGGCCAGGGGTCAAACTCTCACTGCAGTGGCCATAGAAACCCCACAGTGTGGCACTGAAGTCCTTGTGCAACCAGGGAGGCCCCTCCTTTGTAGTCTCTAAATTATACTGTGCCAAGTCAGAGTAAGGAAGGAGAACACACAAGCGCAAGAAAGAAACTGCAGTTTCTTTTATGGGGACATGTACGATAATTTGGGGACCACATTGGAAAACTAGCTACCATTCTTGTGTCCCACCAGTTATGTGTGATCACTGACTTCTAAAATACATGTTATTGTCTACCCAAAGTGCACTCCTGAAACACAATTTTCATCTGCATTACTAGGATACTTTATTGCAGTAGTTTTGCAGATGTAACTAAATTAGAATGGTTTCATAAGGCATAATGATACCCAATAAATTAAATAGTATATTAATTTCCCAAAACCACTGTGTTTGGATTTTTTTTAACACCAACAGAACAATTTTATTGGCATTGCTTATTCATTTAAGAATTTTATTTAATACTCCTAATGTACTTTTTTGTATTGTCCAAGAATTGGTTTTCAATTTTAATCATACAATTTCCCTTTAATAAAAATGGAGGGGAAAGCATTACTTATGGGGGACAGTCACTGTGTTTGTTGGAGATACTATTTATATAAAAACTATATGTTAATATATATACATTTAATAAGCATAATCTAAACACCTGTTTCATATTGGGCTCTGCATAATATTTTTATGGAAGTATGTATCCTTGAAACAGCTGCATAACCTATCCCTCTCCCCTCCCCATCTTCCTTCCTAGCTGCATGACTTTGAGTACCACTCAGACTAATTAAAACTTCAAGAGCACTAATAGCCATTTAAATATAGTAATTTTATATCTAGCAATTTTCTCTGAACTGTCCTTGAGACAGGTGTAAGATTTAAAAATTTCCCTGGCAGTAGAACAGAATACATTCAAATGCCTTTAAAATGACAATAGTAGCATGAAAAAATGGTCTTAGTACATTATGAAATCTCTAATAAATATTTCTTCTTTCTCTCCTTTTCCTTCTTTCTCTTCCACTTATTTTTTTATCAACAAATATAAAAAAATAATACAGGATTGCCAATAAAATTACCTCCTAGCTTGTTCTTCAATCATTTCTCTGAAAATTATTTGCCACTAAAGTCCTTTGTTTCTTTTTCCACACTCAGCACCATCTACATCCTATCCATTTGTTTGCGTATTTCTTCTTCCCTTTTGAAAATGTAAGATCAGAGATCGTAGATACATGGTGTGTCCAAAATATGCTGAATACTTGCTGCCTGGTCTAAAGTTAGCGATACATGTCTGATGCATAAATTAGTAATAAAATTCCTCCCAAAGAGTAATGTGTCCACTGTGGAGCACTGAAGAGGTGGATGCCTCTCCAATACTTTCCGTTCTCTGGGAAAGTGCCACTATTTTCATTTAAATTTGCACACTTCCTTGCACAATTCAAATATTTTAGGGAAAACAAACTCCTAACTCTGATATGTGGGAACTATCGTTCAATGAACATAAAGTTACAGTTATACTAGTTGAGTAAGTTCTAGAGATCTGCTGTACAAAGTAGTGCCTATAAGAAAGAAAATGTACCTAAAATTTTGCTAGAAGGGTAGATTGCATGTTAAAAGTTTGAATCATACACAAATCATACGCAAAAAAAGGGAAAATAAAATAGATTATGAGAATGATCGATAATTTATTACGTTGATTGTGGTGATGGAATCCTGAGGGTATGCAAATAGCCAGTGGATACACAAGGTGTTCAGTATCAGTATCACCATCAGGAAAATGCAAATTCATAAAATTGTGTGCATAGGGGTTATCCAGGGACAGGAGAAAATCCCTGTTGAGTTTTCAATGTACAGTAGTTTTTTTTATATCCATTATACCTTCATAAAACTAGAAAACTTCAATAATGAAGATGAAGATACTTCAAAAACTGATGTTTACATTCTTAGGAGAGCATTATTATTAACCTTATACAAAAATAAGTGTCAGGTGGGGCATTAGTTTGTAATTAACAAAAATAACTAGGATAGGTGTAAGTGCAAAAGTGAATTATCAAAAGGCTATCGGGTATGTCATAGAAATGATAAGAAATGGGACCAGCCCAGCATACTTAGTCTATGAATGGCATAGATATCCCACTGCTGTGGACACCATTGCTGTTACTGTTCAATGTCAGAGGAAGTGAATCCCAAACCTCCTATTTAGATGACTAATTCAAATCTTTAAAGTATGTTGCTATCAGGCCTCTCTGGTGGCGCAGTGGGTTAAGCAACGCACTATGAAGCAAACCGCAGCCACTGCAGCACGAGTTCTATCCCTGCCACTGGCCAGGGAGGGGACCCACATGGCGCAGCAGACCTCTCCTGCCTTGTCCACTGCTGCCCTCCACAGTGTGTTTCAGTCAGTCTGCCTGTTCTGCTACCCACTCTGGTGAATCCTCTTACCTCCCATGACTCTGGCCTATACCCCAGATAAATAAATCTTTAAAAAAAAAAAATAGTGTGTTGCTATCTGAACCTTAGTCATCCCACCTGCTGGGTTAGAGAAGGGATCTCTTAACCTGATTCAGATTTTATAGTGGAAATTAGGGTCCAGAAGGATTTGATTATGAAGCAATAAGTTATATCAACAGCATTTTCTTAATAAAGCTTGGGTAAAAGGTTATCCAGGGACAGGAGAAAATCCCCGTTGAGTTTTCAATAGCCATCACTCTACATTAATTTTCTTTATAAAAGAACAGCCTTGGCTAACACATAGTGATAGAAACTATGCTGTAGCTCTTAATCTAGATCTGTAATAATCACCTTCAAGGAAATGAAAGCCAAATAATGAGGCTGCCAAGAATTTAAAAAAAGGAAAGAAAAATACCTTTATAATTATGCAGTGTGCTGAATTACCAGTGAACAGGAAGAAAAATGCAGTTCTAGTCAGACAATGATAATTATTTCAAATGTGCACTATATGGGTAATTTGTAAAAATGAGCTAAATCACTTATTATATATACAATGGTCTAATTTTCTAATTTTTAGAAGAACGTATATATTCTTTGTAAAGCCCTGAGAATTAATTATAGTCCTTAATAATAACCTGAAAGTGAACCTTACTTTCATACTATTTTTTTCTTACTAATCTATAGGAAACTTTTCACAAAATTTTAAATTTGTTGACTGATTGTATTATATTGTCACTGGAATTTTTCTGATGCCATGGGGGAAAATGAGAATAACATCTTAGTTTTACAAGATGATGAAAGTTATTGTCTATGAACAATGTATTTAGAATATAGATACATATCTGTATATATTTAATTCATTTTAATATATAGGAATATGTACTCTTAACCTTATGACAACTTTCCAAGTCATAGGACTATCTCTCACTGAACAAAGATTACTCATTTATTGTAGGGAAGAGTTGAAGGCGGTGCACTGGGAAAAGGTATTGGATTATGAAGTATCTTTGGCACAGCAAGTCTGTGTTGAATCACCATTAAGAAGCAGGTGAAGTTTGAGGAATATGCCCCACTGTGTTTTTATTTATGATGAGAACTTGTTACTTCATGGAACAAAGACTTAATCTTACTGTGAATCCTTTTTATGGAGATTTTTTAAACTTGAGGAAGTAGAGCATTGGCCCTAGTTTCAGTTTAAAGGTCTATTAATGTGTCTCCCTGAGACATGTGGGTAACTGTGTCTTTCCTTGTTTTGTAATGGAGGAAGCTAGCTAGCACCATGCCATCCATATCCAATCATTAAGTACAACCTGGTACTCACCTGTAGCTTTGGTGAAATGTTCTCATATACGCCAATTGCTTCCCATTAAGCACTTTGGCCCCTGTCTTAGAGATTAATTGGACCGAGTGAGTAAGGCAGGAAAAAAGTGCTGGGCAAGTAGCAACTGTCAACCAATGAGTCATTAAGGTCAGGGGTAATACCCAGCCCAGGACCTTTGGGTCCTGAAATTCTGAGATGTGCTTCTCAGAGATTCCCCAGTGAGACTCAGTCACAGTTCATGACACATGACACATAGTCATTAACACACACTTTCTGACTCTCTGACTCACTTCCCCAAACCCCTCATTGTGATTTTTGGATCACCTCCCAAACAAATGCAGAGCACCCAAATTTTTGATTTGTGGGTCTTTTTTTTCCTTATGCCTACTATAAATGTTCACTTAATTTTATCTTTTTTAAAACCAGCAGTGACAATATTCTGGAAACACATGATTAATCAAGGAGGAATGAGTCTACCTGCTTTCATTTGTGAAAAGCTGAAATTCTCTGATTGACTCTATAATTGTTACCATGGGGGCCTTAGTTGCTTAGGTGACTGTTTCTTTCATTTACTTGGATGTCTTTCAGTATTTGTTATTGTTTTTCACAGCATAGTCACAAAGGGATATATGAATGAAAATCATTTGTTAATCTCCAAGAAGGAATATCTTCTTTGAGATGTTATTTATGATGGATTGCAATCGTTAACTTGGATTGTTTATATGGGTTGCTAATCATACATTCCTTGGACTTTTCTTTATGGCTATTTACAGTAATTTACTGTGGCAATATGAGTTAAAATATTGAAATTCTGTGACTTGCAAAACCTATTGTCTTTTGCCCTTATTTCCATTCTGCCTGGTCTATCCCACTATTACAACTTTCAGGAAAGCAGGGACTTGATGTGTTTTGCTAATGGCCTTATTGCTAAGGTAACAACCAAAAGCGCCTGACAAGCAGTAAGCACTTCATAAATACTTGTCAAATGAATCAGATGGTCAATTCAGTTACTTGATAACCTTACAAAAATGGGCAAATTGATCAGTATCTCTGTGACTCAGTTTTTTATATGTAAAAGGGGGATAATAAAGTACCTCTCTTAAATAATTTCTTTGGATATGAATGAAATTTTATAAGCAGTATGTTCAGTGTATTGCTTGAACTTGAAATATTATTAATGCTATTAATATATATTTTATGGAGGGATAACTGCTTTCCATTGCTCGGTATTAGAATAAAAACAGTGAAATATACCTGCAAGTTGAGGGTTGGGAAGAAAGGATGTGTACTCATGATGTGGCTGGAGAGACAGAGATTACTTAGAGAGGTAAAGATCAGGAAAGGAACTTTTTCTAATTATTTTCAAAAGGTGGTGTCTCTCCTTATTTTAAATTTGTTTCTGTCAGCAGTTCTATTTTCAAAGTTATTCAATTTCTAGTTCTACCCAGAATGCTTTCCCCCAAAAGGGAACTAAGAATCGTAGTGTCTCTGGTTATAGAGTCATTTTCCTCTGGATAAGATGTTCCATCAAATCAAAAAAAGCTTTCTAACCTTTCTGTTTTCTTTTTAATTTTTGAAAGATAAGGATTCTTTAACATACACATAATTCCATTATCAGGCTTAAAAATAAAAATTCTTTAGCATAATCAAATATCTAGCCAGTTCAACATTTTTTATTCTTTTGTGACTCATCTATTCCTTTTTTTGGCATGATATCGGCCCTAAACTTTTATTATTTCCAGACTTGGTTTTCTTCCTCCTGCCAAAGTTAAAATACAAATAAAAATTTGGGTTTTTGTAAAGGTTCTCCCACTCTTTCGGGAATTTAAACAAAATACCACTAACTGAAATCATCTGAAACAACCAGTTTCTAAGATCCTGAAAATGTAAACATGTCAGCAAAATCAAATATGACTCATATATATGTAGCCCAAAGGTATTAAGACCTAAAGTAAACGCCAGAATGTGCCTGCTTTTTAAGAGGAAAGGGCATTGCAAGTTTATAACTAAATGAAAGGCTTCAGCAATTTGAATATATTTCCCAAGAGCCAGAGGGCTTAAAAGGTGACTATGCAAGCCTTGTGCAAGCCTCCAGATAATGAAAATTAAATATTTTAGAAGTTAGAAGTATATATCCTTCCACCAAGATAAAACACTCTGTGAAAAGAAAAAACCTAGTTTGTAGCTGTCGCTGTGTTAGGAATATTTTGTATGTGTGTGTGTAACAATCATAATAATAAGTGTATAATGTAAGGCTTAATAAGTGCACATTACACACTGGTAAGTCAATGTTATCTAATCTCATGTGCCCAAGATCATTTAGCTAATAAGTGATTTGCTCTGAGGCTTGTAAGACTTTAAAATGTGTGGTTATTCCATGACAATCATAGGCTGGCTGCCTCTGGGTTTTATCAAGATATATTATCACCTGCTTAAACATGAGAAAATCCAGAGTTGAAATATACTACGTAAACAGGACACTGATCTGCCCTCGACGGAGAGGGTCTACTCTGTACACCACAACGGCAAAGAGAGTGAAGTGTGCAGTCTTAGAGCATTTATGCCATTTGCTGGAATTTGGTCCTAGCTTTGTTATGCATATGCATGTGATTAAATTTCCCTTTGAAATGACCCTCTGTATCAACAGATTTCAGACAGGAAAACAGAGCCACAATAGTGTATGTGAATAAAAGATCTATGCTATTAATTAGTATTGTTATATTAATTAAGGCTTACACTGAAATACAACAATCTGGGAAACAAAGGTATAAAATACGGAGGACAGGGCACCCATCATAGAGAGTCAGGTATAGGAATCCAGTTAGAACTTGCAGGATGAGGTAGTCAGACTGAGCGATTTAAAATGCAGAACATCCAGCTAAATTTGGATCTCAGATAAGTAATATATTTTTTAGTATAGAATGTCCCATACAATATGTGAGACAGACTATTTTTTCCATTGTTTAACTTAAATATAAATTTAACTGGGTGTACTGTATTTATCTGGCAACATGATAGTGAGAACATCTGAGAAGTCAAATATGTTCACCTTTGAAGTGAAACTGCCAAAAAAGAAATCCACGGAGGGTGTATGGAGATAGCTCCCAGCTCTGTGGCTAAACAACGAAGGGCAGGTCTGGGCCAGCTATTGTTCAGCAGGGTCAAAGGAGCAGCCGCATATGGAGCGAGAGAGAGCAAGGACAACGTGGTCCCTGTTGGCACCTTATGATGAGCAGACATATATCTAACCACAGTCATCTCTGGAAAATGATGACTTCTGCTTGACATCTGCCTTCTGAATTGCACAGGGGACATTCAGGGAAGGCGATTTTGAGGATGGCAATTCCTAGTCTTAGTAAAAGTAATATAACAATGTAGTATAGCTATTTATTTTGCCAGGAACCAGTTAATGCTTCCTCCTCTTTTTCTTCCTCTATTCCCTGCTCTCCCATTCCCTCCCTCCATCCCGCCCACCCCACTTTCTGTCTCCTTTGCTTTTGAGCTAAAATGTATCTAAAATGCACAGATTTCAAATATAGTTGTGAATTTTGAGATTTATATATCTATTTGAGCACCACTAAATCAAGATATAGAATGTTTCCATCATTCTAAAAAGTTCTCTCATGCCCTTTTCCCTCCCTCTTGTTGTGAAACACTATTAATTTTTTTTCTTTATTGAAAAATAGTTTCCCCCCCCTATGGAATTCTCTCTGAACATAACCATACAGTATTTTTCTTGTGTATCTGGATTCTTTCATACCATAAAACATGCTCATCAGTATTTATTCATATATTAGAAATTTATTTTGTTTTTGTTACTGGATAGTATTCCATTATAAGAATATAGCCATATTTAAAATTGTAATAAATTTTTAAAAGGTAAATTTATAGCAACACTTGAGTGGAAAAATAGCATTATTTTCAAATGTAGACAATAAGCATCCAAAAGCAATGAAAATGTGATTTAATACTGCTAAGTTGCACGTACATGTGAAATGCTTTGAAACCTCTCTCTTTTTCTAATGCTAATTTAATTATATAAAAGGCATATAGGAGCTGACCAGAGATTTTTTTGTTTCAAGTCATTGAGAGTTAGAAGAAAGAAAAAAAAAGCCCTAATCTCAAACAATATAAAAACATGTTGCTCACAATCAGTTATAGCTGTCAGTATTTCAACTCCTCACATATATACTGAGAAACTGCAATAGAGTATAAGGTAGGAGTCGTTGGAAACAAGGAAACATTGATACTATGGGGTTCCCTGTGGGCCAAACCTCACAGATAGCACTAGAAATCAACTGTTCCCAATAATGAGCCTGTGAAAAGAAAACCTTTAGCAGAGCCTAGAATTAAATAAACTGGAAAGGACTAGACTTGGATTGACTTTGTAACAGCCCATGTACATTTGGTTAGAGTCATGGCACACTTTATCAAACAGAACACTCTTACTGTATGCTTAAAATCCTGCATAGAGCTCTCTGTACTGTTTTATCTACTTTTGTGAAATAGCTCCTTGAAGATGAGTCATGTCTTTTTAATCTGTGCATCACCACAATCTACAAAAGTGAACAGTATTTTCTGTCTTTTTGCATGAATGTCAGTGGCAGTACCAGGATACTCCATGGAATTACAATGCGAGGCGCAACTCTGATGAAGCTGGTAGAGCAGAATGATGGAATTAGGGCGATGGAAATTCAAGCTATCAGGTTCCGTCTGGCTTGTAGTGGAACTCCTGGAATTTGGGATACTCTGCATTGATTGTCTAAGAAATCTGTATCTCATAGGGTGGAATTTTTCAGACATAATTTGAATATTTCACCTAGTCAGCTATACCTGAATGTACCTGAAGGAAATCAAGAGGTTCAGTGACTAGGAGAGGAGTTTATGATAGATAAAGAAGAAGAGACTCTTGTCTGGGTGATAATATGGAGACCAGAGTTATAAGACAATGCTTTTAGCAACTGGACCAATCCACCACATAGTCAAAAAGCACACTAATTACTATGACATAACCATGTCCTGAAGAGGACAATAGGCCTTCTAACTCTAGATCTAGTTGTTTTATAAACTGATGAAAGAGGGCCTCCCTGGTGGCACAAGCTGAGTGCCGCACTGTGAAGCATCCGTGACACAGCAGTGTGAGTTCAATCCCCGGCCAGGTAGGGGACCCACATGGCACAGCCGACCTGTCTTGTCTCCCTGCTGCTCCCCTCTGCAGTGTATTTCAGTCAATCTGCCTGTCCTGCTCCCCATTCTGTCTCTGGTGAATCCTTTCACCTCCTGGACTCTGGCCTGTAGTGCAGCTCTTGTGTGCATAAATAAATAAATCTTTAAAAAAATAAACTACTGAAAGATCTAAAAAGAAAATATTGAGAATGCTTCCAACAAGATAGATGGATAGTTAGATGGATAGAGAGATAATTGACAAAAATCCACATCCACACATGCACATATATACAGATATATGTAAAATACCAGAGACTCTTTGTACCTGTATATATCTAAATCTATATATAAAGTTTATGTAGATTTCATTTTTAAATTTTATCATTTTCAGTGACATAACATTGGTTTACAACACTGTATGATTTAAGAGTATACATTCACACCTCTTTAGAGGTAAACACCTACTCACAACCAGAGCACCTAGAATCTTCTAACACTGGGTCTCTTCCCCTTCCCTCCCTGCTTCCTGCCTTACCCTCCTGCTAGCCCTCTACATGAGTTTTATATAATAATCATAGAATCTATTTTATTTAAAATAATAATACAAGTTTAAAACTATAACCTTAAATGTCTCACAAGACCAATACATTATAAAGAATTTCTAAAAGAAGTGGGGCTAGAGGAGATGTTTGTGATTGTATGTTGGCACGTGATCTTTAGTGACGGGGAGTGGCTCATGTACACATGTTGAGGTGTGATTCTAAACTCTCAAAACTATATAGCTATGCAAATGAATGATAAATCAATAAAATTTGATTGAAAAAAGTATTAATAGTGAGGTCAAAGAACAACATTCTCTATGTTTTTTCCTCCTGACTCTTAAAGAAAAAAAGTGAGAAATAATGACAAATTTACAGCCTATGTCATGTTCTGCTGTGCTAATATTAAGGTAATATTTTCAAAGAGAAAAGTATGTAGCATAGTGTGAAATAATCTATGAAAGCCCTCAGCATGATGTCTGATCCTTAGTCAATAAGTCTTAGTGCCTTTTCATCTATTAAAATCTCAGGATTAGGAAGTCCTTGTATAGGTTATAAAATGGAATTGATAGTTATCACTGATAAAATAGTCTTACTTTTTAAAATGCTTAAGATTGAGAGATAATATATTGAAACTTTTTTTAATTTAACCTAGATTAGATCTGTAATAAAGGATGCATAGAAGAAATTGTTTCAGTATACAATAAACAGTCATATTGTTATGAGTGAAAGCTGAATTTAACCTCAAAGGTCCTCCCGAGAAATCATTTTATTTATGTCATGGGTACACAAAGGAAGTTTTTCAACCATATTTTGCTATTTGGCATGAAAATTAGTTTCTGACTCTATATCTTTGTTTATGAAGCCGGAGTGTTTGGACTAGCACAGGGCAATGCCTATTAAATATTAGCAGGAGAAATGAAAGGAAAATGAGGCAACATGGGAGGTTAAGCGGGAGGGAGGGCTCTCTTTACACAAATCCATAATCACAATAGCAGGAGGATGTTAAAAACTTGCGTTGGAAACTTTTCCTTATGTGTCAGAGAAAAGAAGTGCATAATGCTTTGAAGGACCATTTTCAGTGGTCTAAGAACAGCTGTTGAGAACAGCTCTTAGCTTGTTGTGATACTGTCCCTTCGTTTAGGTGACATTTCCCCTCCTTTCTGGGCCCCTTATCTTTGTTTATCCCACTCTTTCTAGCCTCAACCCTGTGCCCAGTCAGTGTCATCTAAACAATGGCTGACTGTGGGCTAACCTCTCTAGTGCCTGTGTCTCTAACTTAGCTTCCTTTCTCACTCCTTGGCCCTGTCCTAGAGACTAGCAAACTTTCTCCTGCACCTAGCCGTCTTTGCTCTATGAAACTGAAATGAAAGGGCTCCCAAAAGTTTGTATTTTATTAGAGGAATTGAAAGGTTCAAAGTAAAATATCATTAATGCAAAAATGCAGTGTTTAGGAGAGAGATTTCGATAAGATGTTCTTCCCAATATGGTTTACATGGTGTTTTGCTGCCTTTGCTTATGCATGGTCATTAGCTTATTATTTCTGTTCAAATTTTAAGCCTCATTGCCCATTTGAAACCATTTGTACCAATCAATTGTATACAGCCTGATTCTGCCAACCTGTGCTCTTAGTCTTCATAATATCACAATCTGGCAGCATTCAAACAGTTCTGGAATCAGGGATAAGTACATGTTCTAAAGCATTTCCCATGGGGCAATCCAGCCTGCTAGACAGTGAAGAAATGTAGCTTGCTAGAGAATGAGGCAGTTAGACTCAGCAGGATGCATGCACTTCGGGATAAATAAATCTTGACAAATTGGCTCAATCTGACATCTTTTTTCTCAAAGTCTGAAGAAAATTTACCAGATTTCTCTTAAATAAATGAATGACTGGTGGACAGGAAATTAATAGCAATTTTGGATTACCTTTAAAAATCATAACATTAATTCAATATCGTATGGCACATTTATAAGCTACAAAATGGTTGTATTTTCCCCTGTGTGGCTTTTTAAAGCTGGTATGTTTGTGTTTTATATCAGGACTTGTCTTTGTCTTTTTAATGATGTTTGTTAAAATTTGATGGTGCTGGGAATGCAACATTATTGCTCTTTCAGTCATCAGTCATTTAAAAAAAGTCCAAATTTTCTATCTGGCTTAAGCAGAAACTGAATATGTGAATGAAAATTTCTGGATTTTCTCAGGTATGACTTGATCTAGAACCTCAAAAAAATAATAAATTGTTTTCTCTTTCCATCTTCTGTGCTGGTTTTTTGCTCAGAGAGCTTCTCTAGAGCTCTGACAGTAATAAAGGAAAGTTACAACAGGTCCAGTCTTCTCTTTTCTCAGATTCAAGATGAGTGGGAAAGACATCTAACCCTGTGGCTCCTGACAGAATTTTGAAGTGTTTTCCCCCAATGTTAACTATATTCAAACTTGTGTTTGCAAAGAAGTCATTTGAGTTTTGTTTAAACAGACAGCTTGAGAATAGCTTAGTGTTTCCTGTCCGAATTTTTATATTTAGCTGTTATTTAGCAAAATTCACATTCTCAGTGGACCTTTTCATTCTCCTACTAGCTATTCTTCTGACGTACATTCCAGGGGAGTGTGCGGCCACCATTTAGCTGGAAGTGACTGCAGTTTTCTGTAGAGGACCCTGCCTGCTTGAGCAAGAGGCTGTAGTGAATGAGAAGTACGCCATGTTCCCTCAGGTTCTTTCAGCTGGAGGAGGTCATTAAGTTTCATGGAGCAAAACATGGAAGAAAAAACCATTTTCCATCCTTAATCCATTTACTTTTAACTTGTCTTTAGTAGAAATTCCTCTTATATACCAGTGATGTATCATATGATTGTCTTAATATTAGGTCATATGAATTTACATTTGTTTCTGGATCTCATAGATAATTTTATGGAAATTTATAAGGCTATTAACCAGAAACCATTTTAAACCAGACAACTCATTCATTAGGTTCGTTGATTTTTCTAATTTAACTATCAGAGGGTAATCGCCTATATTTCCCTTATTTACAAGTTATTGATGGGGAAGAGGAAACTCATTTTTCTTCCTTTTCCTAGCAATTTGACATCATAAAAATAAACAGGAGGAAAGGAACTGCTTTTTAAAAGTAGAGGCATCTGAGTACTAGTTAGTGTTTTTATTTAAAATTAATGCCAACTGCTTAATATAAATTTAACATCTTTTCTACTTAAAAAAACATTATTTATTCACTTATTGAATGATCTACTTTTTATTCCAGGGATTGAGAAATACAAGGGATACAACATATTTATCTGAATTTAGAAAATGTAGGCATGAAGAACAAGTAGTGTTCTGGAAATCTGGTGAGAGTACGAGGGGCTGAAGTCATAGTGCTGTATTACAACTTATATTCTTTTCTTGCAAATATGTCACTTTCATTGATCCTCACTTTTTTAAAAATGTGACTAAGAACTGTTTTATAGATAATAGGTATGAGATTATATAGCTATAAGGTATTACAGATGTAGATAATATAGGTTATAAATACTACATTATATATATGATTCAGTATTGATGAATAATACTTAGGGAAATAATTTAAAGTAACAGAAGGCATATAAATATGGAAACTGTCCTTATGAAAATTAGAAAAACATCATATTTTTCATTGAAAACTATTTTTTAAATTACATTGCCTGGAGAGATCTCAGAGCCTTGGTTGTTAACTTTTCTCAGAAAGTGCCACAGTGAGTTTATAGATGTCTCTTCCCTTATTGATTTTGAACTTGCATATGCAGATTAGAAATAGAAATAGTTAAAAATATCTCCTTTCTTTTTGAATGAAGTTAATGTCAAAACTTTTTATTGTTGCTTTCCAATAGGAAAGGTCTACTCTATCAACAAAATTGCTAACTATTTTGAGTCATCCTTTCTTGGTCAAAACAAACCTACAGAGTAGTTTTGTTTATTATTTTTCTAGTTAATAGTTTTTCTTTAAAATGATTTTTAAATAATATTTTAATGCATTTGATGTAACTTTATTACATAAAATCTAAGATTTAGAATAATCTCTGTAGAACCCTTTCTGTTTGACTTTCTCATCTCTCACTAATGCTATCATTCATGTCACCAAGGTTGACTTGCTTTTCAACATGCTTTTAAGTCAAGCCACCTGTCACAATCTGTGTCCAAATATTCTCCTGCCTGTTCCATACTTTGCTATTTTCCTCTGCTGAAGATTCATCTACTCTATAACTTTACAAGCTTAATGACAACTGACTCCAGGCACCCAGTAGTGCATCTTCTTCCAAATTTTCTAAATCAGTGTATTTGATCTTTGTATTTCACTCCAAATATTCATCAGTAAGTACATTTACAAACTGACATGCATGCAAATTCAGTCAAGTCTCAACTATTCATGTTATTTTACGAAATCATCTTTTGTTTAACTGAGTACATCACACATAGAACAGGTACTTAGTATTTGCCTTTTCTTCCATCACTCTTGTCTACCTTATATGAAGAGAAAGTTTCTTTTTCAGATATTATGATGAATTAAAAAAAATCTTCCCTTACATATATATTATAGTGATAGTCTAATTGAACAAAGAACTGTTAAGAGAATATTTCCACCTTATATCCACAAAGAACACTTTGGCAAAGATATTAGGCTTCTTCTTAGAGATGAGGAAAGGAAGCTTAATTTATCTTTATGAAATCACATATTTAACAAGTAGTAGAACCAGATGTTTAACCTTGACTTTGGCTCAATTGTTGAAAGACAGATTAGATGAATAGTTTCAGTGTGGGATGTGAAATAGTCTGCCTGGGTTAGAATTTTGGCTCTGGCATCACGAGGTACATCACCTTGAACTGACAGATTGACCTCATTTCCTCACATATGAAAAGGTGATCCAAATAATACTCATCTCCTATGAATGTTGTTCAGAATAAATCAGTACTTATGTAAAGCATTTAAAACTCAGAGATGACCCAGATATTCAGTAAATTATAGCTACTTATATTAATTAGATAAAAGGAAGGATACATGAAGACAGAAGACACAAGTCTTCACTCTGATTTGACCAAGCAGGCATCATTTAAAACAAAATATTCAAAAAGATACCAAAGAATAAAATAAAATATAGTCTACTAGGCAAGTAGGAAAAACTCTTTACAGAAATTACCAGTGTTATATGATGCTCACCTGAATGACACAAAGCACAAAAAGTCATACAATGAGTTGTAGGCACAAGATAATCCAACAAGCACCCTCTGAGGAAAAGTATCATTGCCTCACTGAGAAGGAGAAAATGGCACATAATGACATGATGATTTCTGTAAGAAGAAAACAGGAAAGATCAGTTGAACTTCCTTTCAAGTTTATTTCCTGAGAATTTGTCAAGTTCAACTACATAATGACACCTGCTATGTTTGAATCATTGACTCTTTCCTTAGGAATAAAGCCACAATCAGCATGATCTGTAAAATTTATTGATAGCTGGATCTTTGTGTGCCATTAGCCAGCCAACAGGCTGGTTATTTTAAAGGACACAAGAAAAGGGAAGAAGAATCTCAGCCCCATCCCATGTAAAAATTATGCTATTTTGCTTGCCCACTGAAATGAGAAATTCTTATTATTGGAATTCAAACAATTTTATTTGACCAAGAAGTATCCCATATATTTGGGAAAAAAATATAATAGGCATAGTGCATGTCGTCATGGATTGCAACTCCTAGAAACCTGCAGGATTAGTTTATGATAAAAATATTACACTAATTATTGAGAAAATATTCTCACCTGATATGGAAAGTACTTTAGGTGACAAAATGAACTAATTGGCTTTATTTTCAAGAGCTCTGGGCATTACATACACACACACACAAGTTCTTTAAAAATATTTAGATGTTTGAAATGTAATAATTTTAAGTAATTGTGTTAAGGGCAGAAAATCTGCATTTCTATTATATAGAAGATTGTCATAATCATACAGTGATAATGAATTTGTCAGTATTTGGCAAGGTGTTCATCAATGACATATAGTATAGAATTTATGAATTAAGTATAAGATTTTAGATTTGAAGGGGTATTATCCATTCCTTTCTTCTTATTTTTTGTTTGTTTTTTTCTACCTGCTACATAATGTTGTAGTAAGACTTAATGCAGATAATTTCTATAACACTCTAGAACAGTGTTCATGGATGTGTTCACTAGCTGTTAAGCATTATATTACTGACTTTTCAAGAGCACACAAACATGTCCAGATTTTCCCCAGGCTTGACTTTTCTTTCTCTTGTTCTCACTTACTCTTTCTCCAAAGAGAATACCAACTCTTGCTATAAGGGGGAAGTAGAGCACTTTTATAATTGAGATATATTGGATATAAAACATTAGTTTCAGGTGTACAACTTAATGATTTAGTATTTGTATATACTGCAAAATGATTAATACAGTAAGTCTAGTTAGCATCCATACCACAGTTAAAATATACTTTTTTCTTATCATGACACTTTTTAAATCTATTAGCGACATTCAAATGTGTAATATGGTATCATTGACTATAGTTATCCTGCTGTACCATAAATTTTGTGCCTCTGGACCTCTTCACTTATTTTGCCTATCCCCAGCCCCACCTCTAGAATCCACCAATCTATTTTTCTATATAAGCTTGGATTTTACTTTTTAAAAGATCTAACATATAAAAATATAATAATATGGTATCTGTCTTGTCTTTCTCTGTATGACTTATTTCACTTAACATAATGCTCTCAGATCCATCCATATTGTTGCAAATGCTGACACTTTTTATTACTGAATAATATTCCACTGTGGTATCATGTACATGTATGTGTATATTTGTGTATGTATATGCCACCCATCAACGGACACTTAAGTTGCTATAACATCTTGACTATTTTAAATAATGCCACAAGGAACATGGCAGTTTCTCCTCTTGTTGTCTCTCTCTGTTTCTCTCTTTCCCTATGGTAAATACTTTGTGTTTTTATTTTATTTTATTTTTTAAAGATTTATTTAGTTATGCACAGGCCAGAGGGATAGGGGGTGAGGAGATTCACCAGAGACAGAGCTGGGTACAGAACTAATCAACTGAAACACATTGCTGAGGGGAGCAGCAGGCAAGGCAGGAGAGGTCTGCTGTTCATGTGGGTCAACTCTCAGGCAGCGTCAGGGATCGAACTTTTGCTGCAAAGGCTGCGGTTTTCTTCATAGAGCAGTGCTTCACCCACTGTGCCACCAAGGAGGGTCTGTGTTTTTATTTTCTTTGGCTAAATACCCAGGAGTGGAATTGCTGGATCATATAGTAGACCTATTTTTAAGTTTTAGAAGAATGGTTATACTGTTTTTCATAGTGCTGCACCCTTTTTCAGTCCCACCACCAGTGCACAAGGGTTACCTTTTCTCTACATCCTCAGCAGCACTTGATATGTCTTATTCTCTTGATATCATCCATGTAAGAGGCAAGAGGTGATACTGTGATTTGCATTTCCTTGTTGATTAGTGATGTTAAGCACCTTTTCATGTTAGTGATCTGTATTTTTATTTGGAAAAATGTTTATTCAAATCCCTTCCCATTTTAACTTGCAGTTTTTCACTATTGAGTTGTATGAGGTTTTATAAAATATATGTTACATATCAACCACTTATCTGATATTATTTGCTGATAGTTCCTGCCATTGAATAGATCCCTTTTAGTAAAACATAGTAAGAAGGATTAAGATAGACAAATTTCCATTTTCTGAAAAATACCTGTCAAATTTCCTTTAGTATATAATTCTAAGAAAATGTGTCTATTTTTTAGAACTTGGTATTTTTTTCTCTTATAATGAAAACATATAAACCACCATAGTTAAAGTTTTACTTTGATACCTATCCTGTTAAAAACAAAATTGAGTATTCAAATATAGTAATCATTATCTCCAAGCTCCTGGAAGAATTATTTCTCTTTGCTTTCATCTTCCATTTAATTTTACAAGCATAATGACCTATGTGCCATTATAGTCAGTAATTTTTATTTTTAAAATTATTTTAAATTTAAATATTAAAAATACTTAAAAATTGTGTTAAAAGTAATAACAATGAATGGTAAATTATCTAATGTGATAGTGATGTGGGCTAATGCTCAGATAGTAAGTCATATTGTAATATGTAAATATATCAAATCAACATGTTCTTCACCTTCATCTTATACAATGCTCTCTGTCAATTATATCTCAAACAAAAAAAGTAAAAGAAACAAATTTGTAAGTCACTTAAAGTTATTTTGCAGTAGGCATGGTAAAAATTAAATAGTAATAAAACAAACCTAATTTTGAGGTCAGCTATATATATAAAGAAAACAAGAAATAAACATGACCTGTGGTAAATATAATTAGAAAAACTAAGAGTTGCCTTAAATAGTTTCAGTAGGGATGTTTAAGATTGAACACAGATATAACAGAACTAAAAAGACTTTTCTGAGGTAATAGTAATTGCTCAGAAATATATAAAATGATATTATCTTTTTTTTTCTTTCTTCAAACACAAATTTATTGACTTTCATTATTCCCTGAATGATTTTTCCTTTCCAAGTCTATATACAATTCTTGCCATAAAGAATAAGGCTGTGAAACCATGTTACCTCAAGGATGTTTCTTTTTTTTTTTTCCAAGATTTATTTATTTATGCATACAAACACTGGCGTAGAGTCCATAGGTGTGGGTGGTAAGGGGATCCACCAGAGACAGAGTGGGGAACAGAACAGGCAGATTGATTGAAACACACTGCTGAGGGGAGCAGTGGGTGAGACTGGAGAGGTCTGCTGTGCCATGTGGGTCACCTCTCAGGCCAGCAGCAGGGATCAAATTCATAGTGCAGTGCCTGTGGTTTGCTTCATAGTGTGTTACTTAACCTATCGTGCCACCAGGGAGGTCCCCCAAGGATGTTTCTTAATAGAACAGAAGGACAAACTTGCTACTAGATGCGACCACCACTACATTGTTTCTTATTATAGTCCATGCTATCAAAATTTTAAAATACTTATGTACAAAAGTTATAACTACTGTTTTTTAGAGAACCCAATAATAACTGTAGTCAGCTTCCCTGACTTTAATAACACATTCTATTATAACTTCACACTTAATAAATTAGGTCACATTGTGTTCCCACTTCAAAATAATAAGTCTCATAAAAAATGAGTGTCATTTACTTCTTACAAAGGAAAGGGTGTAATTTATACTATACTATGAATGTGTGAGTAGGATACGTATATCAATCATTCAAATAAGCTATATTATTTAAGAGCTTTCTGAAGGCAAAATCTGAAAACATTTTGCTATTTTGGTTTCCTATACAATGAAAACTTTGTATGATATCTCAACCACAGTATAGCCAAATTATGGTAAAAACGACAGGATTTATGAGAAGGTTGCTGGATATTTGGAAGTACATACCTTGTAATAATTCTCATTTCAATAACATACTGAAACCTTCAGTAGAAAAGAAAATAGAAAACTAGTGAGTTGAAGAATAAATCATATTAACCAGTGTAGTTTTTTTTTTTTAAAGCTTCCCAGTTTTTCATATGGTTGGACATTTAGATTAGGCACCAACAGACTGTGGCTTGTGGGTCAGTTTTAATCTATTATTTGTTCTTGTAAATAAAATTTTATTGGAACACAACTGTCTTAATTGGTGACATTTTCATCTAATGCTGCTTTCTCACTATAATATTAAGTAGTTGTGGTAGAGTCACATGGACCTCAGATCCATAACTATTATCTGCCTCTTCATAGAAAGTGTTTGCTAACTCCAAATTTAAAGAATCATAGGAAGGAGCCTCCATGTCTTAGAATAATCACTTCAGAAAATGTTTTCTTGAATGCCATTAAGAGAAGGAAATGGTCATTGGCCTTCTATTTAACAAGTATCTTTTGGACAAGAAGACAGGATTTTTTTCTTCTAGATTCTAAAATGGTAGTACTGGCTGGCTCCTAACCAGTTTTAATTATGTACTTGACTACTATATGAAGAAGTTTACATGGATTAATTCTTATAAAAATGCATAGAGGTTGTTGTTATTAGGTAGAATTTTGTATTCCTGACCCCCAAATAAGAACTTCTCTTTGTGTTTTAACTTTGTCATTTCCATTCATTTTAAGTCTGTGCTAATCTTATGAATTGCTTTGATAAAAATAACCGTGGATACAGTCTGAGCCTAGACCTCACACTCTTAGAATCCTGACATTGGTATGAGAACAAATTCAAGCTGAAAAAACATGTACAACAGAGCTGAATAACCCAACCAAAATTATCTTAGACCATCCAGTTCTCAGTTAATCTACCAGCTGAGTGTTTATTCATGAACAAGTCAAGCTGAAATCCTCAGGTCCACCCCAGCTAAGGAAACCATACCTGAGAGTGCACTGAGCAAAGGGAAAGAAGACCTGATTATTGTCTTATGCTGCTAAGTTTTTGAATAACTTGTTACACACTGATAACTGGTATTGTTTTATGTCTCAGTTTGCAGGTAAGAAAATTTAGGCAGGATTAGGTTAACTGATTTGATTAAGGATGCACATATAGTAAGTGGAAAAGGCAAGATTAGTAAACAGTAATCAAATTCCAGAAGCATTTATGAAACATTGAGATTTAAGGTGAGCAGATCTATATACAAAAAGGCCAGGTGTGAGGAGTCCTTCCTCTCTATTTCTTACTGATGAACTATGGTTGGAGGAGAATAGAGAGCATCCTATTACTTCCTCATCTGTGAAATTCAGTGGAGCAGGGATGAGACAAGTAATAGCTTGTCTGATGGAGAGGCTGACTGATAAAGCAATATGTTCCATCCTTGCAGTAGTAATAAAACTCCCGAAATGGTCCGTAAAGCTCAGTAGCCAAGGGGGAAAAGTAGATGAGCCACATGGAGATGCAGCAGACATTCACCAGAGAAGAGGGAGCCAAATAAATCAGTAGTGGACACTTGGTGCTAAGAAACTTTCATTGACATAAGTTCCCTGAAAGAAACTCACCAACAAATTTCACAAATATTTCCAGTAAAAGCACATACCTTAATATACTCTCTATCAAATAAGCAGGAGACAGGGATTTCTATAGTAAGTGGATATGCCAGTGGAGGATGAAAAGCCAGCTCCAAGGCACAGAAGCAGGGCCAACATTACAACACCCATTGGAAATTTCTCTAAATGTAAATTTTGTATGATGAAAATGGAATTTGAATTTTCATGACAATATGAATAAAAACGGATTTTAAGAATGTACATCTAGAATTTATATATAATGGATTGTTATGTCAATTAAAAAAAAACTACAAATATCCTAGTCATGAAAAAAATGAGTATCTGTGACCTACCTCTTAAGGAGGTAGGAGAATTGATCAATGAATCTTGCACAGTTTAGTTGATTCATTTGTGGATTTAATAGCTCATTAAAATCTAGGTTTTGTTTCACATGGAACAATGATGAAAAGAGCTAAACAATAATAGTGAAAACAAACAACAAAAACAATGAAAGCTCTTCAAATGTTTACTGACTAAACATTAATAAAAAATGTATTAGTTGTACACTGGAACAATATTCAGCAATAAAAGTGTTTACTATATAAACAACACAAGTTCAATCAATAAATAGCAAAGATGAACATGACTTTTTAATAACAAATTGATAAATACATAAAACTGAATGCTATGTTATTTAGGGATATAGATATAACTGGCAAAACTATCCAAAAAAGTAGTGGGCTATATCTAAAAGAGGAATGAAGGAGTTGTTATATAGGAAGAATGCATGGTGGTCTTCAAAAGCAGTCATGATTAGTTTCTACTCAGAAAAAAAATGAATCCGTGTTTACCTTTAAATATAAGTACTTGACATATGTTCCATTTAGTATAGAATCAACTTGTGTTAACTATAAGGTAGTTTACTTTCTGTAGGACTGATTAGTGCATTTGTTTCCATAACCTATGATTTTCCTTGGTTCACATTGCTTTCATACAAAATGCTGTCACATATCTTCTTGTATGAGTGACAAAGAAAACAGAACTTGATTTTGAGAAATTATCAATGAAAGCAAGTTTTGGCTCACAAATACTAAATTGAAGGTATGTTAGGATATGAGTGTTCATTGTCCATTTTAACTGTTGCTTGTCAAGCACAACATAATAATTTAGCTTTCTTCGACACTGATCTTAATGAAAGTGACAGAGTGTTAAATTAAAAAGAAGAACATGAAATAGTTCATTAGCAGATTCAGTCTGCATAAAAATAAGATGGAAGCACTTCTAATAAAGTAGTGAAGTTCTACAACCCAATAAAGTTATGATAGGGGACTTTATGTTGCCTTCAAAAGCTCCAGAAGTCTGTCTCCCTGGGCATTGGAGGGTCCCACACTGAGGGGCGCCTGGGAGGTTATGGACATGGTTGCAAAAATTATCAAGTAGTGCTGGTTTTCAAACTGATAAGACCATCAGATCTTTAATCTTCATATCTCATGACTGCTCTCTCCCCTACTCCTCATTTTTCCTATGTGTGATTTTTGGTTGTGTTTTTCCCTCTCAAAAGCATAAAGAAGAGATCACATACAAGTGTTCCCACTTTCCCACCCTCACACACATAAAGAAACTGCAAAAGAGTTGGACTGTTCAGAGGCTGGAGCACAGTTCTTATTAAGAACTGTGAATGGTATTGGACTTCTTAACAAACCAGATTAAAAAACCATCCTGACCTGCAATGTAATTTTTTGGAATTTGTTATTGAACTCCGGAGTAGTCTGGAGTCTTGAATAGAGAGAAATTTGCTATTAAGCGAGATCTCAAAATACTCAGTGGCACTGACTGTGTGCCAAAACATCAGGGCCAGGATTCTGAAAGCCCTAAACATTCCACATGATCACAAAACCCCTCCCAACTTCAGTTTTGATATCAGGAGTTGGGGGTGGGAAAAAAGGGTACTTTGGAGAGCAGAAGAGTAGTTTGTGATGTTTCTCTGTTGATGGATTATCTGCTCTCTGGTACAGCAACTGAGAAATCACAAGGTTACAGGGAGCATAAACTGAAGGAGAGCGCTGGCATTTCCTAAATTCTACACAGGTCCTACAGCTTTGATACATGGCCACCCTGCACAAGGCCATCAATTCTCTGTGCAGCACCATGTCGAGTGGAATATGCAATTTGTATGATTATAGTTATCATTATTAGATCAAGCTGAACAACAGTTCATCTCTGTGAACTAGAGGGAGGAGAGGCACCAGATGGAACTGGCATCAAACGCACAAAGGAGTGGAAACACAAGAGGAGACAGCTTTGGAAATTCTTTTGTTTCCTCTTCTGCCAGTTTCTGATTCTTCATTCTGGGCTGTCTATCCTTGATGCAGTCTGACAGATTCTGATTCACTGGCAAATGGGTCAAGCATTCTGTACTTTGATAAGCACCCCACGTAATGCTTTGGAATATTTAAATAGTGTATAACTGAAGACATTGTAATTGATTCCTTATGGATTAAGTCCCCTGAAAATGTTTCTTTGCTCTGAGAAGCCTGACATGTATGTTAAATTGTTGAATTTTTGTTAGATGGTTGAATATAAGTTTGACTGAAGGGATATTGTTTCCCTGGCCCTAAAATAGTGCTTAATATGAAGCAGACATCAACAAATAAATACAGATTTAATGCATGAAGATATCCATGGTCTGAGTGAACCTTGTCACTAACCTTGAAATGTTTGTGAACATTAACTTCTGTGTGGCACATACTTGGGGACTGGAATCCAAATTCCTATTATTTCATTAAAACTGTATCAAGGAGGACTAAGTCTTAGCATAAATTTCTAATTTATTTTCTCTAAGGTCTTAGAGTATAATTTAAGAAAATATAGTGTAGATTGAATTATGTTGATCCCAGAAGTAAGATAAAGCCTCTGTTTTTCTTTTGGGGTGCTACTCCTGTTAACAGCTGCTTTCTTGATATATCTTCCCCCATAATAAGGGTAAAATTTACACAGACCAAAAGGATCTGTGCTCTGTGCATTGTTGAGTAAATATTTGTAAAAAAAAATCAGTGCTCTGTGCATTGTTGAGTAAATATTTGTAAAAAAAAATCAGTTAAATTTTGGAAAATAAATTTTTATTTGTTTTAAATAAATTTTAAATTTTAAAATTAAAATTTTAAAATTAAATTTTAAATTGTTTTAAATAAATTTTAAATTTTTTATTTGTAAAAAAAAATCTGTGCTCTGTGCATTGTTGAGTAAATATTTGTAAAAAAAATCAGTTAAATTTTGGGAAATAAATTTTCACTATCAAATTTTGGAAAAATAGAAGTCTCTGACTTGATAAAAGTCAAAGAATTTTCCAAATATCTCCACTTTCGAACTTGGTCTGACTTAAGTATATTAGCCTGAGGATAACAGTATTTCCCCCTAAGTTTTGTATTTTATTGGTTTTGTTGTATTTAGTGTTTTGTTGGTTTGTTTTCTTAAAGTTTGACTTAGTAGAAAACTGTTGAAGCTAGTAAAGATTTTAATATAAGGGGACTTCAGTCTTCTATTTGAGACAATCTGAAATGTATATGCTTCTTTGAATAAATAATCAAAACTAATGTTGCACTTAACATACAGTGATTCTTTAATAGTATTCTACTTAGTTTATTAGCAAAAAATGAAATTGTGTCAATATAGAGTAAAATATTTAAATTGTAGTTTAGAAAATGAATATAGGTTCTTTAGTTTGTATCAGGTAACAGGTAACCATTCTATGATGGGTAGAATTGTAGCAACATTTTATTTCCCTTATTTTATATTTTTAAATATACATGCACATACGTATATGTAATGAATATATACTTTCCTTTTAAAATGAAACAATTTAAAAATGAATGAATGAGAATCTAATTTTAAAGGATGAATTTTTTTTAACATTTCTTTTTAAATTTTTTTAAAGATTTTATCTTTGTGTAGAACTGGGCTGTAGACCAGAGGTGGGGTGGGGAAGGGAGGGCTAAGAGGATCACCAGAGACAGAGTGGGGAGCAGAACAGGCAGATCGACTGAAATACACTGCTGAAGGGACCAGTGGGTGAGACAGGAGAGGTCTGCTGCTTTATAAGTGTGTTAGCTGCCTGTCCAGGGATGGAACTTAGGCTATAGTGGTGATAATGCTGAGACTTAACTCTTGGGCCTCCAGGGAGGCCCCAAAATGAATCTCATTAAAGCAGTATTCTATTTGGATTCTATTGTGTATATTCTATTCTATTGTGTATATTCTTGGCAACTTTTATTGAAATTAAAATGTATTCCCATATTATAAGGTATAATTATTTGTCTCCTATTA
Organism: Galemys pyrenaicus; assembly: GCA_019455555.1. Lineage (NCBI taxonomy): Eukaryota > Metazoa > Chordata > Mammalia > Eulipotyphla > Talpidae > Galemys > Galemys pyrenaicus. The sequence goes on along the minus strand of JAGFMF010011942.1, from coordinate 4,977,170 downwards.
GGTGCTAGAATCTAGCAACAAACAAAGGGAAGTTCCTGCTAGCATGGAATTCATATTACAGCTGGGGAAAATATAAAATAAATTCCATAATGTGTCCAGTGATGGAAAATGCTGTGAGGAAAGAAAAAATGTGGTGAGGGAATGGAGAAGGATACAAAGGGTGCTGTTTTGTCTAGGCTGGAAAGGGAGTAACATTCACAAAAGGAAACATTGCAGTGGAAACCTGATCGAAATAAGTGAACCAGTTAAATCTCTGTGTGAAGATCTTCACAGGCAGAATATAGGCGGTCTAGAAGGGTGGAATAGAGGCAAGTTTGGCATTTTTGACATCAAGAACATCAGGGTGCATGGGGTGGACTTTGAGAAAAGAAGTAGGGCAGTCGAGAGGCAAACAGGTTAATAGAAAGTCAGACTATGGAATTTTGATGTTATTAATGTTCCAAGAGGCAAAGTTATTGGAGGTTTTGAGCTAAGATAGCATGATTAATAAGATCATGCCAGCAACTGTGTGGACATTAGACTATAGCAAATAAGAAATGGAAGTCAAGGAACCAGTATAAATAGCCAATGAATTCTAGGTGAGGGATGAAGCTTCTCATTCTGCATTTTTGGTTGAGTTGTATTCTGAATGATTTGTGTCTTAGGTGATTTCTTCTGTGACATAAGAGAAAGTCATTTGCTTACTATCCAAAACAACTGAACAAAGTTACAAGCCTTGACTTGAAATATTTACTAATTATTGCCTTTTATGAAAGAAATGCAAAATTTAACAAAAATTAATCTTTCAATTTTTCTATCATTTCATTTATAACAGACCTATTACACAGCCATTTACAATAAGAATACTGGCATTTAAATGTCTATATTAAGGCCTATTATAACTATTTAGGTCCAAGACTGAATTTTATTCTTATGATGCAGCAAATAAAAAAAAAGAGAGAAAAATAGATATTATTCGGAATTATTAAATCTTTTCTCTGCAAGAGGCAGTGTTTCTTGTGTAAGAGATTCAAATGTATCCAGGACACTAATGCAGAAAAAAAGAACTTAACCTCCAAGAAAATTCATATCTAATTTTGAATCTCTCATGGCAGCATTAAAAATGAGAAATGAAAACAAAGAGTAGAAAAGGGGAGATTAGATAGCAGAGTAGATTGTTTACTTGCCTTTGTCTCCTGGATTTTCATTCCTTTCTTTTATCTCTGCAACCTTGAGGATTTATTGGCACCCATATCATTTGTCTTTCTCTGGATTTAAAATTGAGGTGATGAGATGGAATATTACCTGTGTGCTTCGGAACATCTATGAGTGACATGTGATAGTTGCCTGGGAAACTAGAGATGAAATTCTACAGGACTTTGAAATGCTTTACATTTGAGAATAAAGCTCAGCTGAAGTTTAAATAGCATAGTGACAGTAAGAATTGATCCCTCATGCCATCTCTTAGGACACTGAGCTGCAGATAACAGAAAGCCCCCTGAAATAAAGTAGGCTTAACAAATAAAGAAATGTATTATCTAATATAACTGAAGTCAGGAGGTTGGGTGGGCTCTAAGTGCATTGTAAGGAGAAGGCCAATGTAATCAAGGATCCAGATCCTTTTCTCTTCTGTGTCCTCAGCTATGATCTATGATTGTTGTCCTTGTAGTTTCAAGATGGTTGACAGTGACAGTCCAAGTAATTTATTTACTACTTACTGAGAAGAAAGAGGAAACCTTAGGGTTTAATTCTTAACCTCAAAAATATTATTTTATCTTTTCTCTATACACATCCTCCTCTATATTAGGAATGTCATTATCTAACAGGTTCCAATGAATAAAAATCTCTGAGGACTAGATAAATTATGAATCTCTGGATGAAAAGGGTTCTATTAGAAAGGGTAAAAATGGAACTTTAGGTGTCATTTATATCAAGCCATGCAAAGGCAATGGTTAACAGTGGGTTCTACATTGGTGGGGGGGGGGGAGAGAACAATATTTCAAACATAGAATCTGTTCTAAGATTATTCTGGCTTCTGTCATTAACATAGTGGACATATATTATCTCTCATTAAGAATAAAAATAGAAGGGGAAGAAATTCAGTGAATCTAACTTTTTTCCTTTCTATAATATTTTGAAGCTCTCATTAAAGAACTTTGAAACAGTAATTTAAAAATATAAGTGATTCTAAGTTGAGTATCCAAATGTTAAGATCAGTGAACACTTGTGATGATATAATAGTAATCAATTGCTATAGTGTCTTGAAATCCTTATTTAACAGACTTATAATATATTTAATCATCTATATTAACTAGTTGTGCCTATAGTAAAAATATCAGTAAGCAATTAAAAAGGGCTTTGAGGTTTTTCCCATTCAGGAATTATGAAAATTTTTTGTAAAAATTTCAGCAGATGAAGGCCTGACTGAGCAAAAGCAGATATATGGTAAAGTCTTGCTTTTCTTGCAATGTGTGAGGAATGCCTTAATTTTCTATTGTTCAATCATAAATTACCATAAACTTAGAGGTTTAAAGCAATGCAACTTAATAATTTTTTCAATTTCTGTCATTAATCTTGGCATGACATCATTGGGATCTTGCTCTGGAATATGCAGGGATTCAACTAAGACTTTGACTGTGTTGGTCACACTGTCATTCTCATCTGAGGTTCAGTGTCTTCTTCCAAGATCATTAAGATTTTTCGTAGACAATAACATGATAATATATAGAGAAAATGCTAATGATACCATTAAAACAATAATGGTGGAACAATTAATATGGAACCATAAAAGACTCCACATAGCCACAGCTCTACTGAATATAAAGAGGAAAAATGGTGGTATCACACCCACAGATTTCAAACTGCACTACCCAGCTGTAATAATCAAACCAGTCTGGTGCTGGAACAAAAACATACACATAGACCAATGGAACAGAATTGATAGCTCAGAAATAAGCCCACAGTTATTATATGGACTGTTGACAAAGGAACCAAGAGTATACTTTGGAGAAAGAAAAATCTTTTCAATAAATGGCATTGAAGAGAACTGGACAATTACAAGCAAAATAATGTAACTAGACTAGTCTTTCAGACATAAGGAAAAATTAACTCAAAATGGATAAATGTCTTGGATGTAAAACCTGAAATCACAAAATATATAGAAGAAGACATAAGCAAAACACTCCATAACATATTTTTCAATGATTTCTTTGTGGATTCATCTCCAACTGCAAAAATGACAGAACTTAAGCAATTGGAACTATATCAAACTAAACAAATTCTGTGCAGCAGACGACACTATGAATAAAACAGAAGGGCAGCCTACAGAATGGAAAGATATTTACACACCATGCATCTGACAAGGGGCTGACACAGAAGGTCTACAAGGAATGCATGCAACTCAATAAAATGAAAACAACCCAATCAAAAAACAGGTAGAAAAGGTAATTTGGCTCTTACCCAAAGAAGATGTACAGATGACCAACAGACAAAAGGCAAAAATCTTCACTTATTGGCAGGGAAATTAAATCAAAACCACAATGAAATACCAGCTCACACCTGTGAATATGACCAACAAAAAAGACAGAAACTACAAGTGTTGTTGAGAAAAAGGGACTCCACATACTCTGACCCATTCCCTATGAAAAAGAGCATAGAAATTTCTTAAAATATTAAGAATAGATTTACCATATGATCCAGCAATTATACTCCTATATTTCTAACTGATGAGTGCACAATCACTAGTTTGAAGGGCTATATGCACTGCTTTGTTCACTGCCATGCTAAATACCCAAGCTGTGGAAAAAACCTAAGTGACGAAAGACAGAAGAATAGATCAGGAAGATGTGATATATATACACATTAGAATACTATTCAACTATACAAATAAGGACAAACTCTTGGATTTGCAACAATATGGATGGAACTACATGAGATTATACTAAGCAAAATAAGTCAGATGGAGAAAGAGAAATCCCAGATGGTGTTACTTAGATGTAGAATATGGAAACAAAAGAAAGGGTCAGATAAAACCAATCAGTAACCCTAGAAATCTGACTATAGAATTGAAGCTACCAGAGAGAAATGGAAAAGAGGAAGAGCAAAGTGGGGAAGGGGCACAATGTACTATGGTGACTACTGGTGCCATGATGGTGGGTGTGACTGGTAACATGCCCCCGAAGACCTAAATCATATACAGTGTTGTAAACCAATATCACCCAAATAAAAATAAAATAATAGTTGACAGAATTGAGTCCCTTGTAATTGTAGGACCATTTCCCATTTTCTTAGTACATATTATTCAGAGACCACTCTTGGTTCCTAGGGGTCACCCTAGGATGTTTGCTTTTTTCCAGGTCAGTAGAAACATAGCTTTCGAACTCTGGATCTCTGGCATCCCAGTCTATGACCTCTAGACTCATATCTAAGGGCATATGGAATTAGGTAAAATCAACCTGATAATCTGTTTTACATTCACTAGATTGGGGATTATATCCGACGTGAAAATTCCCTTTACAATAGCATTGAGACCCGAATATGAGAAAATAATGGAGCTTCCAACATTAGAAAGTTGAGCTGATAATGAAGATATTCCACCTCTCAAAGGAAGATTCAAATACTGTTGGCTCAGTTCTCTTTTACTGGACATTCAATTCCTCCAAAGCACCACGTGCAACCATTACTCCCACCCTTCTTCTTTCTATCTAGTTAAGTACACATCTGCTGATTTTCTTCTTGACAGAAATATCTATCATCTATCCATCCATATCTCTCTCTCTCTCTCTCTCTCTCTCTCTCTCTCTCATACTCTCCATTAACTGGAAACACAGGATGAGAGGAAGAAAAAGATGATGAAGAAATAGTACATTTGTAGAGAATGAGGAAGGAAGTAATGGAGGAGATGTGAAGAAACAAAACTAAAAAGCAGGTGCCACCGAGGGAGCAGAGAATCAACTTCTGGGTTCTGTGGTTTTGAGTAAAGTTAGAACAAGAACAAGCATTACAGGCAGATAAAAGGATGGGGGAAACAAGGCTAGAGAGGACAGAGTTGGAAGTAACAATATGATGGCGTTTGCGGTCATGGATTTGCTTTGAACAAGGCACTCTGCTTCTTTTCCTAAGTACTTCCCTATGGTATAGGAAGGCTGATGGCAGCACATATTTGTGTATATATCTTGATCTTGTTAACAGTATTTCTCAACACTCACTTTGTTATGATCGGGCTTCTGCTTCGAGGAGCCAGGCAAAGCAGATAATATTACACTTAATAAAAACATACGAAGGCCAAAAACACAGCTACAAACAAAAGAAATTAAAAATAGCTCAAGGTAGTCTTGAAGTCTCCTTGTAACAAACTGTTTTGATAGGAAAGTGAGAAAGTATATAGCTCAGTGTGGTTTATTTCTTTCTTTTCTTTCTCAATATACTAACAAAAAGCAGCTTCATAAATTCATTTTCCCCAGAGCACCATAGAATAAAGAAGTATTACATGTGGGTACCAACTGGTTCTTAGTTACTAAATCAGAAATGATCAAAAAAAGTTAATGACAGAGTTGGCTAGACTGAGACTTCTGGTAGTGTGTGTGTGTGTGTGTGTATGTGTAAAATTGAGTACAGATGTATCCCAAATTGTTGTTCTTGGTGCAGACCATCTGCATCTCTTTTAAAATACATTATGAACTATTGCAGAGGTATTTTCATTTTGAGAAGAAGGAGCATATTATGTCACAAATACAAGAGATTTCACTGGTTTCTGATTCTTTTATGTTCCTGAGCCTTTAGATTCTTAGCTCTGCAAAAGAAGGGTCCAGGCAGAGATCAAGAGTTCCAACCACCCCATGTTTCAGTGGCAGACACAGCACGTATGCCTGGCTGCTCTGAGTGTCCTCTGTAAAGATGCATTTTTTTTTTTTCTTTGACAAGACATTGTTGACCATAAGGTTATGCTGTTGACTCATTTTCACTTTGTTGTGGAAAATTGTCAGTGTGCTACAAAGAAAGGAAAGGATTTGAGAAGACAAATCTCTCCCCCTTTGCCAAGAGGCTTTAGGACATTGCAGAAGGATTACTCAGGGTGCAACTTTCTTGTGATGCTGATAATCCATTTTAATAAGATGGCAACTTGTTTGGAGGTTTGTAAGACATCTTCCGTAAGAATGAAGATGAGTTTTTCTGGTGGTAGATGTGACGAAGACAGAAGTAATGTCAACAGTATCAATCTGAAATGAAAGGTGCAATTTAACCTACTCTTTTATTGTATTAATTATTGTAGTCACCAATATTGATCTTCATGCATGTCCACATTGACTCCTAGAACGTAAGTTACCTTTGTGGATTATTGGTGTTGTTTTTCTCATCACGTCCTAAAAATAAACAAACAAACAAAAAAATGTTCGCACTCTCTTTAATAAGTTGTTCAGGTTTTGGGGTTTGCTTTTAAGCTACCGGGAAGCAGTGGCACTTCGTGGCTTCAGGACATGTGCAAAGAGCTGTTCAAAAAGCTGTTCATGATTGCCCCAAATTTCTGAAGTAGGCGCTGATCTGCTTCATCACAGGGCACTCAGTCATCCTCTGATTCTTTGGTTCAAGAAATGTGCCTTACCATTTTGCAAATGATCACCACAAATGGATTGGAGGCAATTTTGTCATGCTGATGTGTGCCTCTTGTTATTTGAACTTTATCTTGCTTGGATCCTAACTCTAATGAAGACTGACATGTATAATTCTGGATGAAAGGGCCACAGTTACACCAAAGTCTGTGTAAATATTTCACCTTATTTTGTCTGTTTTACAGACTAGCTATTGAATATATACAGGTCTGTAGAAAGTAATGTATAATAGTATTCAGCAACGCATAATACTGTTCAGTAATGCATAAAGTAGGATCAACATTAACTATTTCTAAATTGCTAAAAAATTCAGAATTTCACTTTAGCAAAAAAATTACTTTTAAAAGGAAAATATAACAATGCTTCCATTATGCATCCTTATTTAACATTTGTGAAAGTGAATTACTTGTTCATGTTTCTAGAAAAAGTTCTTATGAATGTCATTTTTGCTTACTGCTTGATCTTTACAAGCCAAGTTGGTAACTCTTTATCAGTGGGTTATGCTGATTCTTTCATTACACCTGGAATGCAAGAGTAAATGAAGAATTTATTAGGTTAATTGAGTTCTTTTTTTATTCAAATGCTTCAGGGTGATTATCATGATACCTAAGTAATCAGACTAAATCTAAATAAATTAATTCAATAAAATATTAGCCTAATCTGTATCTTAATGGAATCATTTCATTAATACTGTCAATAGTGAATCAGAAGAATTTCCAGCCATCTTTGACTGACAGTGAAACTTAGCAAATGAGGGAAACTATGTCACTACTTAGGAAAGGGATAACTATCTTGCTCCCAAATATACTAAGAAATTTAAGTTCCCCACATGTAAATATTCATCTTTCATCTTTTTCATTTTTAAATCTAAAGTTTATTTTTTTTCCATTTTACTGACTTGGAAAAAGAAATAATCTTTTAACTTTGATCCTTCCACATCTGGTCTAATCATACTCATTAACTTGTTTTCTGTAGGGCTTTGCTTTTTCAAATATGGCCTTTAAAATTATCTACATATATTTCTTTAATTTGTCACTGCTTACTACTTTTTTTCTCTCTGCCTGAACATATGCTTAGTGGTGAACAACCTCCTCAGATAAATAAAAAAAATCACAAACACGTTTCTCTCTTACTGCCCACAAACTGCTGACTATTCTATTACTTTCTTTCCATTTTCTTTTAGTGATTTTAAGAAATAAACGTTCCTTTGGTACCTTATCATTCACATCGTTCACATTTTATATCATCAGAATCTATTGTCATGAAAATCACTAATAACTTTTAATTAATAGGTTTAATCCCTCCATAATTTTGATACCAGTGTTCATGTTTTTCTTGAAATGTTTTCCTGGGCAATGTTCACATTTGCCTCCAAAATTTCTGAATTCACTATTTTTCTACTTTTTCTCCTATTTACTTTGGCTAAGTTTCAAAAGCCTGCTTCTAAGTACCAGTCTAATCAAAAGCCCTGATTGTTTTGCTTCACTTTGCCCTACAGTTATCTTTTTGGTGACCATATCTATTTCTTTAGTCCTAAATTTATTTTCTCCTCTATTAGGTCCCAAGTCTTTATTTCTAGAGCTATATTTTTAGGCTCCTAACTTTTATTTTTAGATGTGATTTATTTGGTTACACCACAATTTAAATTTTTGCAAAAAGTTTAAGTATTTGAGGAACAACTTTGACTTGAGGACTCCCTGCCAATTTGTAGAAATTTTCTTGAGCTACATTTCTGTCTTCCCTCCTTCTTGTCTTTCACAGGGATCAAATCTACACCATGGTCTGACTATACCCTCAATGCTCTTTAGTCCCTCATAGGTCTTTATCTGGTTCAGACTCCTGCAGGGCTAATTTGGATCAGTATCTACTTCTCAGAGGACTCAGACTAATGGTTACACCCCTACTTAGAGGCTGAGCTAAGATCTGCATTTCTAGAATATCTGCCTTCAAAACCAGATCACTGCTATGTGATCTGTAATCCCATTCTAGACTTTTCACCATCTTTAGTCCACTCCTCTCCCTACAAGCCATTTCCTATTTCACTGTCTTCCATTCTGAATACCTTCAGATCTCCCACTCAAAATCTGATTACTCCTCAGAGTATGTCTCAAATACAACCTATCATTTTGAAGCTTAAAAAATCATTTGCCCCAACTTAAATGCTTTATTCACTTGCATTTTTTACTTGCCTTTCTTTTATTTTTAAGGAAGACATTAACATAAAGTGTAATAGTACCAAATATGTAAGCTAGTTCTATTTTCATTTCTAGTATTGACTTCCCATGTTACTTTAATTACAGGACCAAGCATAATGGTGCCTTCTATGCTTTATGTATTTAATCTTCTAGCAAGCAAATATAAGTAGAAATAATTTCCAAGCTAGAGAAAGAATCATATTGCTGTGGTAATTTGAAACATTTAAATATCTACTATTGTATTTATATGTAGATAATAATAGCTTTTATTCAGGGTTTCTATAGGATTAATCAGATGACTTGACACATATTATGGGTGAATTATAGGATTCCTAAGAATATTTTTTTAAATTGATAATTCTCTCTCTTGATTTCTAGAATAAGAAATATATGCATCATTTTTTTCCTCATTTGTTTAGTTGATGGGGCTAGTTCTTCAAAAATAGTTACAAATATAAGTTGACTCATCTAAAAGTGACATATGTAGTAACTAAGCATCTGTAGTTACTTAAATAGCACACAAAAAAGACATTAAGTGTCTCATGACAGGACACATAACTATGAAAAAACCATCAAAAATAAGAAAACGTAAGAGAAATTTGATTTTGAGTAAACTTTAGATACAAAGACTAATTTAATGGAATTTCAGGTGACTGATGAACATAAGTGACATTACAAGAAGCAATCAGCATCTAGGTTCTTTTTTTTTTTTTTGTAACATTTAAATTGCAAGTGAGGAAAATAAAATTAGAGGGGGATCCTTCATATATTTGGAAATATTTAAACAAAATATCAACCAGTTGCAAGGTGTAGCCCATATTTTCATCCTGAGTCAAAGAAATGTTAAAATAATTACATATACAAAACTAGTGAATTTTATTGAGCTACTCAGTGGCATTAAGAAGAGGCCAGAGGGTGCACAAGGGACTGAGGAGATGGTGCACCAGTGAAATAGTGGTGGGTACTCCCTGGGGACTACAAATGATGTCAAATATAATTAATAAATTTTAAAAAAAAAAGCTATTTCAGGACCTCTCTGGTGGTGCAGTGGGTTAAGCAATGCACTAAGAAGCAAACCGTAGCCACTTCAGCACAAGTTAAATCCCTGCTGCTGGCCAGGGAGGGGACCCACATGGCATAATATAATATTAAGGGAATATAGGGACTAGAACAAACAAGATATCTAGTCTACACCTATTTTTAATTTATTAATTTCATTCTTAGATGGAACAGTAAAATTACTGTTAGTAAATAATGAGCAAAGAGTCAAAAGAAAGATACTAAATGATTTTGTAAAATGGTCTCATCGAAACTGATGTATTCCCCTCTGTCACAGAAATAAAACTGCTAAACAGCCTGGGACACTGATGATAACAGCCAAAGTATCCCATCTCTATAATTATGGCCAGTACTATATTGAACAACTCTTGTTGTTTGGCTTATGTATTTCAGACTCAACATAGACCATTTTTTGTTATTACACTGTCATATCTTTGAATGTACAAGGCTTAACTTGCTTATCTCAATATCTCTGTGCCAGCAAAATTTCCTAACATGTAGTAGGTGTCTGATATTTGATTGATAAATAAATGGATAAAAATATTCATGTGAATTTTACCTGATGTTATATTCATTATTTTAAATTAAAATATTTTGAGGGATGTGAGATTCTAAGTAGTGAACCTCTAGCTAATGTGGTAGTTTCATCAGTTTTATATTAATAATCAAAATGCTTAAGCAATAATAAATGCTTCAGTGTCAAGAGATGCATTTTCTGATTAGCGCTCCACACTCCAAGTTTATAATATGTAAAAAGCAATCAGCATCACATGACATGGAGAAGAGAGTGTGGGCTTAAATCCAAATTCAGGATAATTTTTACCACACTGATCTATATCCTCATTCCCAAAGACAGCAGCTTTCTTTTATCTCCATGTCTTGTCCAGTCTGTTCCTTTTGTCCTGAATGTTTTTTTCTCCTTGTTTTCTGATTAAACCTTACTTAACTTGAAGGCTCACTCAGACTATGCCTATTCCCAAAAGTCTTCTCTTTTGTGTCCTCGGTACCTAGAACAATGAATGGTATACAATTGATACTCAATAAATCTTCCTAGTTCTTGATAATGCTTAAGATTAAATAACTATAACATTATCATGAAATTTTCATTTTCTATTTAAGTGAAAAATTTTTCGTTGTCAGGAGATATAATGAACACTTCAAAATGAGATGACTCCTATTGATAATGTAAGGTGAGTCACCTTCACCACTAGTTTGACATCACAATTACTTGATATGATTTAGGGAGTATCAAAAGGACTCAGCCTTTCTACTTGAAATAACATTCTGTCTGTGACACAATGTTTGAAATAACAGTAATTATTCACTCCTATAATTAAAGTAATAAATGCTTCTATTATGGTAAAAAGTGAAGTTTTATAAGAAACTTGTTTCATAGTTATCAAGGAAGCTTGAATATTAAAAAATATGTGTAGGTCAGATAAGTTTGGAGACAGAAAATGCATTCCACATATATGGAAAATAGTAACTCAGTAACCAACTGGTAACATGATAACACAGATCCAATACTGTGGTAGGAACTTAAAATAAAATCAGTAATCTCCCCTAATACCAGTTCTGAATAGAGACACATTTAATAATGCCAGGGGAGATGCATATTAGGTCCCTAAATAATTTCCCCAAATTCAATCACATGTCACTTTCCTAACTTAAAACATATCTGGGTGTCATCTATATGTCATTTATACTTATTTTAAAATTAAATATCTGAAATAGTCTCAATCAAAATATCATATCTGTAAAATCATGAGTTAAATGTATTACTTTTAAAATTATACATAAGAGAACTACTGAAACACCTGAATTTATATGGGCATCTCAATTTGGGAATCACTTACAAAATTATCCTCTAAAATTACATTGACCAGGGTTCAATTACTGAATCTAGAATTTAATTGCAATATCTTAGGACAATTTATCTAAACTATCTCAGCTTCAATTTGTTTATCAGCAAAATAGGGTCAAAATAGTCCCTACATTTTAAAGTTTTTAGGCTTAAATGCAAGGATGCTTAAATAATATATCAAGTTGTTTCTTAAAAAGCTAGAAGAGACTCAGTAAAATTTAGCACTTATTTATAATGCAATCATCAGCATCTCAGATGTTACAACCTTATTCTTAAAGAACTCCAAATATATTACTTTCTTTGACATTCTCTAATTTATACTTGATACCATCAAGCTGTACATGATATCTCTTTTTTGTTAAGACACATTTTACAGAAACAAATGTGCTTAACCTGTGGGTTCCAAATATATCATGATTGAAATGCTACTGTGTGTGTGTGGGGAGGGGGGGGAGGAGGCGTTAAGATTGCTTTAACTCATTGTGTACTCAAAGATTTAAGGAATTGTTTATTACAAAGGGGTTAAACTAAAGTAACAAAATAAACATTTGCATTTCTATTCCTGTCTCTTACTACCTTTAGTAGCTGGAAGAATTTTTTATCTGATAAAAGTATGACCCACCCTTCTTTTTGCTTGCCATTGGCTAATAAGTTTGTTTGTTGACCTTTTACTTTGAACCTCTGTTTATCTTTGAAACTCTGATTACTGGTAGTTTTTAATCTTTAAATATTTTGAATGCCATTCCGTTCCCTTGTTGCTTACTGGGTGTCCTCAGAGAAGACTGATATTAGCCTGAAGATAACACTCTTGTAGATTACATAAAGATTTTCCCCAAGCCACCTTCAGTATTTTTATTTCTTGATTGTTTCATGACTGTGCTTCTTAAGTGTAGGTTTTATTTCAGGTAAATAAACAGGTGTTCCTTAACATCATGCTCATTAATTAAGAGCCTTTTCACTGAAAAAAACACCACAGAGAACAGAATTTTCTACTTAAATACTAATATGTCTGATGACTGAAATATATTACCACAGTTTACATTCTCCATTCTTCAGTGCTAGGTACTATAAGGACTTATTCAACTCACATGTGATTCCTGATTACGGACATAACAGGCATACATGTCCTTTAGCACCATAAGAAGCTAAAACTCACTTAACTCTTCATGGAAGGTAATTTGACCGCATACATAACATATATATTTTATACCCAAATTAAATGTATGGTCAATGCAATTTCCACTTAGCTGGATTTTCACTTTGCTAGATTCCCTGATAAAAGGGAAGTACAACCCAAGGAATTCAGAGCATAAAGAGGCAGTTGCTTCAGCAAATATAGCTAACCTAATTTTGCAAATTTTACAAAAGCTTTTGAGCATTGCTAGAGCTCCTCTTATGGCCTTCGAAGAGGCTGAACGAATGAGGGGCTCTGGGTTTTCAACTACCTTAAAGTTACCATAAATCTGTCTCTGTGGTCACAAGAAGTTAACAAGGTTTTCTTTCTGTAGAGATCACATTTCTAGACAAAGTAAACTATTCAAAGTAAACTCAGTCATATCAAGTTAACATAGTATCATTTGGACAACTATTCAGTTAACTTAACATTTTTCTAGGTCAAATTCTGCTAAAGAGCTATGCGGTCATTGGAGGGATATGGTTTCAGAATTGTGCCTCCATGTTTCCTGGTGGTCTAGTGGTTAGTGTGCCTCTACTCACACTAGCCTAGACTGAGAGTAACATCCCACTTTAGTAGGTTCCTACTATCATATGCTTGCACCCTTTATCGCTGCCCATTACATGCAATGTTCTACATTTGCAATCAATCTGCTCTGAACCTGGTGGCTTGCTTCCAACCATTTCTAAGGCTCTCGCAAATGTTAGAGAAAAAAAATCAGATGTTTCCCGTACTGCAAAGGGTATTTCTGACAATAAAATACTTCCTCTCAGCTCACTCACCAGTCATGTATCTCAGCATTTGAACTACTTTATAATCTTCATAGAAGAAGAATATGTTTATTAAGAAGTGCCTAGTATTTCTGGTCTTTGTTATGAGAAGTTTTCTATACCCTTGGAATTAACGTACCAAGTTTACTAACGCCTTTGTTCCTCTAGATCTTGGTGTAGAACTTTGGGCACCAGGTCACCATCTCAGCTTAGTTTTGTCTTTCAAATCAAACTTCTTTCATGGGAAAATCAAACTTTAACCTCCATCAATGATAAACCCAAGCCTCAAGGAAGCTTTCCACATTGTTTACAATTTTGTTTGTCTCCTAATCAGCCAAGATTCAAGAAAATAAAATCTGTTTTTCCATGAAGCATCCACTTTTGCAATTGAAAGTATGAACTTGAATATATATTTCTCTGCCATTAATTAAAAATATATCCTCATCATGACAGTTCAAAGGATTTTTCTTCTCCTGGGCATTAACTACTTTCCCTATTAGGCAATGAGTGACAATGGAGCAATTAATGGGATGTCTTGGGACCATAAAATAGTGTAGTTACAAGAAAATGTCTACTTAAAATTTCCAAGTCTCATTCTAATATGACTAAATATGATGAATTTGAGAAATTTTACCAAATACTAATATACTGAATGTTGTACAAGAATATATCTTTAAAAGGATTCAATAAGAAGAAAGCATTGAGGCATACTTAAATAAGGTGAAACCCTATATCAACTAGTGAATTTTGAAATGTTATTTTTTTAACTTCAGAGCTTTGTTTAATTATAAAAGCACTTTATGTTTATTTTTAAAACTACAGTAGACATGTTATAAAATTACCCTTAATCCCACTAATGATGGTAGTGCTAATATTTCTTGCTCTAATTCAAAACTTGAAGAATTGCTTATTCCAAGAGCTGTAGTAGAAGAAAATGAAAATAAATTTAAAAAGTTCTATAACAGTTTACAAATAAAAGCAGTGACTCTATGAATGGGAAAGGCAATAAATGTCACCATAAGTAATAACTATGATATTTCCTTTTATACATTTCTTCAATTTCTATTAACTGTGTAGGTAACCCTGAGCTGACACACGGTCAGCATAAAATTGTTAATTAACAAACCTCTGTGAAATATAGAGAAAGAAATTGTTTAAAGGTATTAGAGAGATGAATTGCTCACAGAAAAGGGGAAATTCTTTTTACCATTTGAGCTGTAAGTTGTCCCATACTCCATAGTAATCTATATATCTCTCCTACTGTCTCAGGCTAAGTTAAAAATGAAGAGAGAAAATATGGATGTAGTGCAGTAAGACAGGAAATTAAAAAAAATAGGAAATCTGGCAGCTGTTTCAGGCAGTTTGGAAAATATATTTTGAAGGATAAACATTTTCATGTTTCAGCATTACACAAATCTCTAGAGAAGTAGCAAATTAGGAAAGACAGTAAATTGAGATTTAACAGTAGGGTTGATGACAACTCTGAACTGAAAGTCTGACTTTCAAATAGTTGTAAAAAGGAGCATTGAGAAATCTCTCTTATATATTTATAGAAAAGCCTAGAAACACAATGTCCCTGCTTCAAAATTACTTGGAATGCCATGTGGGATAATAAGCCAAGTCCTGCCTTGTTGATACTAAGAAAGTCTCATTAAAGTGGGGAGCTGTGGACCTTTTAGTTTCAACAAGTTATTGACATAACAGTTCCCTATGTAAGATTAAAATTAGTATCACACACTATGAAACATTTATGGGGGAAGACTGTACATTATGCTTGTATGATAAATGCATAATGTAGAAAGTAAACATGGAAAGCCAGGCACTTGAAGAGTAGATGTGATCTGAAGTTTTCATGGAACATAGAGGAAGTGTTGTTTGAACAGACCTGAGAATTGAACAGAATTGATAACTAAAACACGTTCAGTAGTCTTTTGAAGAAGAAACAACAAAGAATAAAAAAAAAATTGTGTAAATGAGCATATTGCAGTGTGAAACGAGATAGGTGACAACAGATAGCAGGGAAGTAAGAAGCGACAATGAGTGGAAGGGATAGTTTATGCAGTAAAAAAAGTATTAGGATAGAGTTAAATAGGGTCTTACACCTGATTTTAACTTGCTAGTTGATTTTAGGCAAACCTTTTACTTGCTTTTCACTTTCTTTCTTTGTAAAATGAGGTTAGGTATGGCCATTCTAGTTCTAAAATGCAGTGTAAATAATGCTTATTCTATAAACTGAGCTAGACTTTTTAAGCATCCATCTAACAATTGCAACTTTAAGAGATATATTACATAATTCCTATTTTAGAGGTGGTAAGATTGATCACTGAAAAAATATTCAAGCTCATTTTATAGCTATAAAAATGAGTAGGCAAATATGAAAAGAGAAAAAAATTACAATTGCATTTACCAGGAAAATATGAAAAGAGAAAAAATTTAAGAAAAATTAGTTGGGAGCCTCCCTGGTGGCGCAGCGGGTTGAGCACCACCCTGTGAAGCATCTGTGGCACAGCAGTGCGAGTTCAATCACCAGCCAGGTAGGGGTCCCACATGGCACAGCAGACCTCTCCTGCCTTACCTGCTGCTCCCCTCAGCAGTGTATCTTGGTTGATCTGCCTGTTCTGCTCCCCACTCTGTCTCTGGTGAATCCTCTCACCTCCCGTACCTCTGGCCTGTCCCCTAGCTCTTGTATGCATAAGTAAATCTTTAAAACAAGAAAAATAAAAATTAGTTGGGCTATAATGTATAAAAAATAGTACATAACACTCAAAATTCTGTCGTGAAGCAAATCCCTTAAGAACATATTCTGGAAATGAACATATAAACTGATGAGGATATAGAGTTAGGAGGTGATAATGGGAACACCAAACCAAAAAAACAAAACAAAAACCCAAAAAACAAAAACCTAAGAGACATTTAAATGAATCTTATTGACAATTGGTTATGGATGTAAAATAAAGAAGACTAGTAGAATATGGCTTTGGACTTAGGCATGTCTGAATTTTACAACCAACTCTGACACTTTTGCCATTGGCCTATGCTTACTCTCCTTGAACCTTAGATTCCTTACCTTTAAAGTAAGCCTCAGGATACCTACCAAATTGGTAGTTTGAAGGATGAAAATAGATACCATACAAAGTACCAATGCTGTCTCTGGTATCCCTTTGGCACTAGATCCCCATCATAGTGATGGCAGGTTTGGTATTTTCATCAAAAAAGATTGGCTGAGTTAATGATGATATCATTTGCTATGTATAATATTATGAATAAATGTTTATTGAGTGCTTACTTTCGGTAGTCTACTACAAGTATGACAAAATACAAAATAGGATGTGATACTAACTCCTTATGTTAATATTTACAGTCCAACAGAAAGGTAAGAAAAGTATAAAATAAAACAAAAATTCAAAACAGCACATGAAAAGTACAATATAAGAAGCATAAAGTAAAATGAGAATTGAGAAATGAAAGTGTTAACTTCTAGCTATGGCGTAAAAACTATGCTCTGGCTCCTGGAAATGGGTAAAATTTCAACAGAGAGATGGGACTAGAAAGAACAAAAGCAAGTCAACAGGGCAATGGCAAGAATATTCTGGTTAAGGTAGTGAATGCATAATGAGGGAAGAATAGAGAGAAAGTTATATATCATTCATACATGGCTTTGAATGACAAGTCAACACTGAATTTTATCAAGAAGAGAAGTGACATTTAAAAAATACTAGAGTAGGAGCCTCCCTGGTGGCGCAGTGGGTTAAGAAACAAACACACTATGAAGCAAACCGCAGTCACTGCAGCATGAGTTCAATCCCTGCCCCTGGCCAGGGAGGGGACCCACATGGCAGAGCAGACTTCTCCTGCCTCTCCCGCTGCTGCCCTCAGTAGTGTGTTTCAGTCAGTCTGCCTGTTCTGCTCCCCGCTCTGTCTGGTGAATCCTCTTACCTCCCGTGACTCTGGCCTTTATCCCAGCTCTTGTATGCATAAATAAATAAATCTTTAAAAAAATTTTAAAAAAAATAAAAAATACTAGAGTAAAATAAAGAAATTGATATGAGATTAACATAGGTCTAAAATCATTGCAAGTGTAGTAGTGACACAGACTATGATAATGTTTGGTGGTCAAGATAAAAGATATACTATATTTAGCCATATATTTGTAAACAAGGATCCTTAATTTGGGGAGAATTCATCTTTATACTTGTGTTCACTCTAAATATTGAACTGTTTTCTCCTTTATGACTAAGTTTTTCTAAGGGTAGACCCTGAATTCCAGAAATGTAACGTATCAAGTTTTCAAGAAAGGGTTTTGGAGACTCAAAAAGAACAGGAGTCAGGTGAAAAAAGTACAGGAGTTGGCTAAAATGAAATACATTCATCCCCTTATGAATTTGTGGGGAAATTTTGTGTGACTAAATTAGCATTTTTGAGGGTCATAGTCCAATAATGTCTTCTGTATTTCTACCAGCATGATATTCTGGTGAAAAGAGAACAAAAAATAAAAGTATGTGCTTAATAGCATAGGTATTCCTTCTCAGAAATCATGGGGTAAAGTCCCATCATGCATTAGTTCAGTATTACTGGGCAAGCTGCAAAATCTTTAGAACCTCAGTGATCTCATCTATAAAACGGGAGTAGTAGTACATAATAAGGGTATTGTGAAAACCGAATGACAAAATCCATTGAATCCATTAGAAAGATATCTACCACATAGTAAATATTACATGACATTTATGTTCTGTTATTTTTAGTATCAATTATTTTTAGGTAGAGTCTGTTGCAGTAGCTCAAGGATACATATTATTGAAAATTAGACCACAATAGATTTGGCAAGAGAAATGAAAATTTCATGAAAAATAAAGACTATTTTGGTTACAAGAATAGAAGGGATAATAAGATAATATGAAACATATGAAAAAGAATAATCCTTGAGTTCCTAGAACTGAGAAAAGTCTGAGGCCAGTCCTAAAATCTACTAGTCTTAAAATCAGCTAAGATAAAAATTTATATTTGGGATAAATTTTTGGAATTTGAACTACAGATAGTCATGACCATAAAGTCACTGTGGAATGCAGGATGGAGAGTTTACTGTGCAAGATGGACTAGAAAAAACTTACAGGAAGGTAAACAATATTGACTATCATCCAAATGTATAGGATACATTAGGGAAAAGATGAGAACAGAGATTAAATGGGGACCAAAAAGTACCCTATTTAAAAAAGTCCAAAGAGAAAATAAAATCTCCATGGTAGTTTACATGGACTTAGTTATATTCATTGCTTCAAGTTTAGGAAAGTAAAAAGTGAGTGGAAAAATAGTATTGGAAATTCAAAGGTTAATCATGTCCCTTAAATATTCAACATCATTAGTCATGTGAAGTCATAAGGGATACGTGGCCAATGGATAGCAGGAAATAGAGATCTGGTCATCTTTGCAAAAGTGGATTAGATAGACTCTGGATCTAATGGTAGTGTTTAAATGTTTCTTGTAGTCTATTACAGAATAAAATAAATGAGACAAAGGAGTAGGCTGGAGCTTAGTTGACACTGAGCATCATGAAAGTGCATGCACATGAGTTTATTTTGCAGTTCTGGCCAATAATGGGAAGTAAGTTAAGAAGGAACCCGAGGTTCAGAAGGGATGTCCTCTGAGTTTAAAACAGTGGGACAGTCTTAGGGAATGGCAAATATGACACAGAAATAATTGATCACAGAAGAAAGCTAGCACTCAAATAATCCCTAGAACTGGTCTTCTTTCAAAGTAGAATCAAACAATTTCTGGCTTCATATATTATCACAGTGAATGCTGAACATTTTATAAGCAACTTGTTTCTTAAATTTGGCTTTACGCCTGAAAAGAATATGCCTTTGGTGCTAGAGGGGAAACCAATAACAGAAGAACTATGGCAATTAAATCCAGGTTTAGCCCTTTGCTAGCCCTTTTAACTCTCTCATCCTGACAGTCTGAATTTGGCTGGAGAGCTGCTTTGGGTCTGCTCCACCCTCCTGGCAAGGCAGCCATCTGGCCAGTTGCACCTGTTTCTAACAGCCCTACTACTCCCATGAGTCTGATGTTGGTTTAAATGAAGTGGGAGTTAATGGGACTTGAATTACATGTGGAATGGGATGGAAATGTGTGAAAAGAAGGGCTAAGCAATGCCAATTAACGAACCCAGAATGGATAAACGAAACTGAATAATTGGAAAGAATGGCAGAACAAGGTTAAAAAAATAGCAACCAAGATGATGAATGTACTTTGAAAAAAGAAGTAGACAAGTTCATGGTCTAGAGGGAAAAAAACAAAACTCCATCTGCCTATTCAAGTGGCTCCGGCTTCTCATTCATATTAAAGATAATTCTGAACTATGCTCTAGCAGCATTGCTGAAACAAATTGCTTCAGGGAACAGGCTTCCTCTCTCGTAACCTCCGCCTCATGACTTGCGGAACATAATGAGCGCTGTGCTGCTGTCAGAGGAGCGGAATATGCTTCTAGAAGAAATTAACCTGAAAGCAAGGGAAAGTCTTCAAAATAGCATATCTTACCATCTTTCCTTTTGCAGAAACAATGATGTTTTTAAGTAAAAATTGCTGAAATGGTCAAGATCTGATTTTTTTTTATTTCGTACATTGTTTTGGATTTTCTCAATTTCTTATAATACTGTTTTAGCCATACTTAAGGTCACAACTCTTATTGATACAAATTCACACTAGCAAAATATATGTCCTGGGATTAAAATACATTTTGCCTACTAGTATAAAATAATTAACCTTAGATACCTGGAATATTAAGGCAAAAACATTTTGAAATCACTTCTCCCATAATTTAATTATTTAATTTATAAATAATTATAAATTAATAATTTGTTTACTAACAAATATATATTGAAATTGTCTAACTCACGGACATTTTTTCCTCAGGATAAGTCACAACAAAGCCCTACAAGTCTTGAATTTTTTTGTTAATCACCATGTCTCTAAGCTAAACATTTGAGAAGAATTGGAAGTTTCTATGATCCCAAAGTCATATAACAAGTCCTCATGTGTTACTACATCTATTGAGACTTGCCCTTCATACAAGACCAGAAGGAAAATGAATAGATAAAGAGTTCATTTGTGGTAAGATATAGGTACTTCCCATACTTTTTTGCACATTTTCTGTCTCCAGATGTTTACTCTAAAACACACATAAAATTTGGGAAATTGTGAAAATTAATCATTTTAATACAAAGAAAAGACTTCAGCATTCAAAAAGAGCAAGTCACTGTATGTATATGTGTGTATATTGGATGCTAAATACTGCAGATGTGGGTTATGAAGTTTGTCATTTTATGTCAATTTTTACATTGTTTCTCTGTCCTTCAAATCTTTGTTTCCAAACTTCTCCAAAAAAGATATAGGGATGGCCATCATCACTTATCATCACAGTGCATTTCAAAACCACAGTGAGATACCATCTGTGAGAACAGCCTGTATGGAAAGGACCAGAAACAACAAGTCCTGGTGAGGATGTGGAGAAAAAGAAATCCTTGCACACTGTTGCTGGGACTTTGGGCCAATCCAGTCCCTATGAAAAACAGTATGGAGATTTCTCAAAATATTAAAAATGGATGTACCTTATGTCCCAGCAATTCCATTCCAAGGCATCTACCTGAAGAGTGCAAAATCACTAATATGAAGAAATAGATGCACTCCTTTGTCACAGCACTATTTATAACAGCCAAGATACTGGACAGTGTTTGTTCACACTTTTGGCAAATGAAGACATGTCTGGCAAGAATAGAGGTACCATCGTTTTTCCCCGAATTTGCCCCATTAGGCAATTGCTTAGTGAAGCTCTCTAGCCTGAGTTCTCTGATGCCACGGGATGAAATGTGTGAATACCAATAAGCCCATCATTGATAATACCATCAACTCATATCACTTCTAACCACTAGGGACAATTTCTTCATTAAATCTCAATCCTCCTTTTGGTCTAGGTCTTTTACATAACCAATCAACTGATAAATGAAGCCTCATATTGTTTAGAAAACTGTGCTTGTCATGGAGCCTACATTCATCAGAACATCCCCCAGAGAGTCCCATTCATCAGGCCTTGTCGGGTTGCATTACTCAGTCTCATTAATGCCACCTCACAGGCTGCAGTACTGCATCCCTCCTGGAGCTGCCTGATGGACTGTTCCTCCAGGCACAGACTCCTAAGAGGCCCTTGGAGGAATGCTTTATTGAGTGTTCTGGTGAAGGAAACAGCACCTTAATGAAAGACATGCACCACAGCATAATTAACTACTGTTGCAGCCAGCCCACTGCTATTGCCATCAGTAACTTCATCTATTTTGCCACCAATGAGGATGACAACTAACCTTTTCCTTATCTGAAAACATGGGTGATAGGAGGAACTATTTAAGCAAAATTAAAAGAGGGGATATATTTCTATTGACTGAATAGAAATGTTTTCTCTTACTTAAACAGGACCCAGTCCTCAATTTCTCAGTTGCTATAGTTAGATTAAGGAAAATAGCCTCAGGAGAACAGAAAACAAAGTCAGAACAAAGGCCAGAGATTTTCAAGAAAACCATTAAGCACAAGAAGCAAATGTTTATTTGAATTGTGACAAATGTTGTTAAGTAGAAGATCAAGATGCAGTAGATTTAAGTTCTTTGTCATTGCAAATACCTGAAACAGCTTGAGTGGAGGATCACTTAAGTCATGACAATGCATCCTGGAATTAAAGGTGACAGAAATGAAAAGCAGAGATTGATGCCAACTACACCATTTTACAGAGCTCTCTTTTTCCTCTCACTTTCTTTTAGCTTCTTTGAAAGAATTAAAATAAATGAAAAGATTCTCATTTATACCTGCTTTAAAATGCTACACACACACCCCCACCCCACCCCCCACCACTTTTCCTCCCCTCCCCGCCTCCCCTACATTCAGCATTATTCTAGAATTATATGCAGCTGCTGCTCTGGTCTAATTGCCTTTGCAGAGTGACAAAAGAAATAAATGACTTTGTTTTACTTAAGCTGCAAATCAGATTCCCCTCAGCTATAGTGGCATCTGTGGGCACAGGACTTCTTTTAGAATGACAGTGTCCAATTACTAACAAACATTTCTGTTATCCCCAAGGACAACAGAATTCAGAAGATCTATGAGGCAGCACATGGCCAGATAATCTGAAGGGTTGTTTACTTTTTGACATTGCAATATTTATTTAATGCTGAGAGTAGTAGGATGTATTCCTGCCCCCATGGAATGCACCCTGGAAAAGGGAGGTTTTAAAATACCACGTGCTAAAGCTGGATATAAGCAGTGTGTACAGTCAAACTCCATCAAAAATCTGTAATTATCTGGAAAGTTGTTAAAAGCATGAGGATATTTCAAAAACCTTAATTATGAAATTTCTATAAAAAGTTGTTATAATAAACTCAAGCTAAATAAACTATTTAAAATATACCTATATATAAATTTTTATAAAATTATTTTTAATTGACCTGACTCAATAATATTAAAAACTGTAACATATAGATTGTCATTAAAATAATAATTAAGTGGTTAATCGCATGTATTTAGGTTTGTATCTGTATAACATGTACGGAATAGCTTGGATGATATACAATGCATCTTAAAACAAGACAGAGAAGAAACTGAGAGTAAATAGGATGTGAAAATAAAGTTTTGACACTTCTGAAAAATATATAGAATATACTTGTATATGAAAATGTCCATTGTGTTTTTCCAGGAGAGTTAAAACAGATTGCTAGAATGGGTTGAATTTCTTAAGATCTACATTGTATGAAATTAGCCTCTGGACATTATTCTGGCAAGTGATCATCCAATGTCTCTGACATGGGCTGAATTATGCCTCCCCTAAATCATATGTTGAGATCCTAAGCCCCAGTCCCTCAAAAAGTGACTATTTACACACTTGTTCCTTACAGAGGCAATTAAGTTAAAATGAAGCTAGTACGGTGGGCCTTAAATCAGCGTAACTGATGCCCATACATGAAGAGATTAGGTTACAGACACTCAAGAGGGAAGGTTGTCAAAATTTAAATCCAAGCATGGTTCATTCATAAGCCGAGGGCGTTCCTGTTCTACTGTCCACAGTTATGGAATGCCAGTGAAGGAAATAAATATGTATACTGCAGTGTAAGAAATTGCCACAAACTTAGTAGTCTCAAACAATTCGTTTATTAATTCATAGTGCTGTTAATTTTTTAGACCTGCAGACCTATTTGAGTTACCTGCTTAGGATCTTACAAATCGAAGTGTCAGCTAGACTGAGCTTTGATTTGCAGGTTCTGGGGGGAAATCTTTACGTTTTTCATGTAAGCTGTGGACAGAATTGAGTTCCTTGTAAATGCAGGTTTGAGTTACTTGTTCCTTTGTTAACTTTAATTACATTTGAAAAATCCCTTTTTGCCAATGTGTCATGTCAGTTTTCAACATGAAAAACAAAAGAGGGGATGTATATAAAGGGGTTTATCTCAAGAAATTGACTGTGAATGTAGAGATTGACTAGGAAAGTTTGAAATCTGTTGGGCAAGTCATCAAGCAAGGCAAGCTGGAACTGTAATCCCACAAGCAGAATTTCTTCTGAAAAGTCAGTTTTGAGCTTATGTTCTTTGAACTGATTGAATTAGGTCCATCTAAGATGATCTAGGATAATCTCCCTTACTTAAAGGCAGATAATTATGGACTTCAGTCACATCTACAGATACTTTCAAGGCAACTCCTAGATTAGTACCCGACTGAATACTGTGGATTGCCTAGCCAAAATGGTATATAAAGTTAACCATCACAGCCGTGTAATATAACTTAATCAGAGAGGAATACCAGGAGGCAAATGTCAAGAAGCCATTTAGAATTCTGCCTTCCACACCATTAAAACTCCCAATGTCACAAGAGAAATAAACCCTCAAAAATTTCCTAGCAGCTTTATTAGCTTGGAGTTGGCTTTCCAAATTATGCCAATAGACCAATCTGCAGTGCCCTGGTTGTTTTGATTTTCCTTCAGTGAAGAAGTAGCATTATCAGGAAGAACTTACATTTCTCCTTTTCAGAATCTTGTCATCCTTCTTTGCTTCCTCAAGTCCACCTTAATTTTCACTTGGCCTCACCTCCTTTTTGCATTGTCTTCACACTTGTTCTTAAATCTAAGGTAGGCAGCTGGTGAATTAGCATTCTTGTCGGTAGACATGGTTATGAGATAAAGGGAGAAATCTATAGAGCTGGTCTGGGATTCCACAGGAAGCAGTGAGGTGTTCACAGGCTGCCATTGCCCTCACTACTGACCTTGGTACAGCTGGAAGACAGTAGCAAAACAACAGTATTTTTTTTTTTTTAATGAGTGGGAATGATACACACCAATTTCATGGAAATGGGTTTCTAATGGTTGGAAAGGAAATAATAAACAGGGACAGATACAGAGGAGTTATCAGATATACATCAGTAGTATTTTATTTCTTTTTTTTTTCTAAGATTTATTTATTCATACAAGCATTGGGGTACAGGCCAGAGGTGCAGGGGTGGGGGTGAAAGGATTCACCAGAGACAGAGTGGGAAACAGAACAGGCAGATCGACTGAAATACACTGCTGAGGGGAGCAGCGGGCAAGACAGGAGAGGTCTGCTGCGCCATGTGGGTCACCTCCCTGGGTGGCAGAGATTGAACTCATACTGCAGTGGCTGCGGTTTGCTTCATAGTACATTGCTTAACCCATTGAGGACCAGAGAGGCCACCTATTTTTATTAAATAAAAAGGTAAAAATTTCTAAAGAAAATTGGCAAAATATGAAAAAATTTAAATACAGTTCTCTGTTGTATACTGTGTAATATTTTGTATATTTAAACGATTTCGTTAAGAGAAAGAAAAATATTGAAAATCGATAAGCAGATTGGAAGAACTCTGTGAAATAAAACTAGAAAACAGTCACAATTCTATTGTAGTAATCCATGCAAATGGATGATCTATGACAGCATTTAAAAAGGGAAAACAAATGAGACTTTTCAAATGAAAAATCAATATGACTTGATGATCAATTTTCTATGAGTGGCAAAGGAGAATGTCAAATCGAGAATGTTCTTGAGTTTGTTGTCTTGGGAAATTAAATGAAAGTCGGTGCTTTCAATTTACTAAGAGACAGTTGTAAGGTCTTGATAGAGTTGCACAACTGTTATCTGGAAATAGGAATCTATATTGTAGACAGAACATAGAGTAAAATGAATGGATGGAAGGATGGATGGATGGATAGATGGATGAATGTATGAATGGAGGTAAGAAGGGAGAGATTTACCAGTATCTATGAGTCTATTATTCATTCTTTCTGTATTCCTTCACATTTTCTGTCCTTTTTAATAACCCAAATTTCTTTGGTGGTGGGTGTGATGTGGTAACCTACATCTGAAGAGGTGCGATCCTATATACTTGAATCGTATATAGTATTATAAATCACAGTTACCGCATTAAAACATTTGTATAAATTATTTTTCTTTTCTATTAATTATTTTAATTAAACTTTGTCTTTTTTCTACTTATTATTCTCCTGATGCCATTAAGGAATAAAGGTGTTATGAAAGAAGCTATAGATGGCTAAAATAAATATATGGTAATATAAAGTAATTAAAAATAGACTTAAAACCCAAAACAACAAAGCCTTGTAAAATTTGATTCAACCAAGTTTTTTCTCAAAGTTGAAATTTCAACTTAAATGCACTCATTTTTCTCCTTTACTCTCTAAAATTTTAGAACACCTCTAACAAGCTTATTATTTGGGGCAATTAGCTCTAATAAGAATGTCCCTGTACCTTATGGGGGTTCACCTCATTATAGTTTATCAATAGATGCTGATGTAAATGGCTGGAAATAGAGTTCCTTATAAATAGTTAACATTGAAATTCATTATAAACAATGTTGAAATACATTCTCTAAAGTTATATAGATCTTTAAAAATCACACTGTTCTCTGTATGTAACTTTATTTTTCCTTCTTTCCTTTAGAATGATGTTCCCCTCATCTTTGCCTATTTGATGTCTTTGGATCCTTCAAGTCCTTGTGAGTACCGATGCTTCTCTGTGATGTTTTTCTGAACTTCTTAGAATTCTACCAGTATCCCACAATTCTCAATAGTAAATAGTAAATAACCACACACTTTTGAAAATGAACGTGATACTTGTCATTGCTCTCTCTTAGTTTTTTGGGTAGGTAGTGAAATTCTACTACAGGAACGAGGTGATTAAAAGATGCTGGTAACCAAACTGCGAAGCTTCCTAAGTAATTAGAAATGTAGCTAAGACATTTATTTTACATTAATATGTCTTTTTCCAGTAAATAAGTCAGTAGAAGCAAATATGTATTTCCCCCCCCTAGTAGGGATTGATGAAGGGACAGTAAAAAATAAGACTGAAAAGGAATACATCAGGATAAATGGAACTCAGTAAAGGAACTTAGTAAACTTTACTTAGGAACTTAGTAAAGCTCCTGAACATTCACAGTGGGAATTTTTTATCACTGTAATTTTTCCTTCAACACATTGTTTAATTACTTACTCTAAGTAAGACCTATGCCAGATCCAATAGGTTGATGGTAGAAAACAATTATCAGCAATGTTGTAATAGTTGGTAGAATACATTGAAAGGATTCATCTTGTCTGCCCTCTCAAACATTTTTTTTTTTAGTATTTTAAAGATTGAACTCTAGTTGTGATATACTTCAAAGAGAAATATTTTCCTCCTTACTTTCCTGCTAGGTGGTAGAAGTTTGATATGCTGATTGTATATGGCAGACTCTCCAATTTTTAATTGCATTCATGAAAAATAATCTCATTTTCTTCACTGACGATATTCAAATTATTAGAAATGATTTGTCATAAATAAGTCTGAAGCAATCACCCCAGATATCATTCTACTAACTGCCCCTCCACCTCCAGGCCCAAGGTACAGGGGCCATTGCTGTTTTAGCCTACACTCCATTGGCTATCATTGTCAATAGCGCATCTGTTAAGACTTTTTGGTTCCATTTCTTTTTTTTTTTTGGGGGGGGGTCTACAGAGAGTGTGAGGGTACAGGATGAAGAGTGGTAGTGGAGACCTTGAGTATTTTTGTCAAAGGCGACATATCTCTTGCAGTGATATGATGTAATGTATCTCTCTAGAATCCAGCAGTAAGCAATAAGGCCTTCGGGATAGTCCCAATAAAAGCCTTCAATTCTCACTAAATTACTTCCACCAATACCACACCCACCATCAATTCTCAAATAGATTGTTCTTTTATATTATTTGCCTCAAAATATTAATCAGTTTGTAACTAAATATTTCTATGACAATTTGATTAATGCTTTCTTTTCATAAACTTTTAAGCTCTGTGAGTGGGAAGTATGTCTGTTTGATCACCACTATATTGCCTGTCGAGAAGAAAATATGTTTTCATTTAGCATCTATTTAAAAAAAAACTGTTGATTGAAATATCATAGGTTATTAGCTAGACAAAGATTAAGAGTAGTTTTGTTTAAGTCTCTTACTGTCTCTAGCCTGTATTTTACATGAAATAGATACTCCATTTATTTGAAATTTAAACAAAGAGAAAGCATCCATGATTACTTGGGAATTTTTTTCAGGGTCTCCTCTATGTGGTAGGGTCATGGTCACCAAAAGCAGTAGGGTCATATTTTTTTTTTTCAGTTTCCATATGGATTTCCAGGTAAAGATTCTAATTGCATAACTTGTGCCATATGACTTTCCTTGGGTCAAATCTAAGATGAGAAGAATGAAGTTTTTTGACTGATGATTAAATGTGTACCAAACAACAAGCTGTTAGAAGACTGGTAGCACAGAGAGAATATTTAGAATGAGGAACAAATGATTCTCAAGAAAGTACAATTGTTCTTACTCAAAGAGAGAAAAAAAGAGGCAAAACAGCCATCCCCCCACACTGCCACAACAATCATCAACGGCAGCCAAATTTAAGTAAAATTAGTTTCAATCAAAACATTAAACATTTAATGTTTAAAATAAAGTCTAAAAAATAACTGTTTTAGGGGTCCAAGATTTAATCTTCTGTTTAGACTGGTGATAAGAAACTACTCTGTTTTGATTTAAAAAAAAAAAAATCGGTTCATTTTGGAATCTCTAGAAATATTGAATTTCCCTAAAAACTAAACCCCCTTCAGTGAAATTATGGTTGGGTTTTAAGGCACTAAAAGTAGACTAAAAGTACTAGTTTTTTTTTTTTTCTTTGCTGAATTTAATTCTTACAGTACGCATGATAATGAATCTAGATTTAAAGTAAATCATGTTGGTCAGACTACCAGGGAATCAGATAAAATAAAAATTGAAAGCCTAGTGTTTTGCAAAACCTAAATGGAAAACCAAATATTGAAGTTTAGAATTTTGTTGGGAATGATTTTTAAATGGATTCAATATTTTTTTAATTGAGGTTCTCTCCCTCAGTGGGCCTAAAGTGCCTCATCTTTTTCCTATTTATGTCATCTCTGCTTTTAAAGATAACTTAGTTTTCTCTAATTCTCAAAAATCAAGTTTTGCTAACCCTTCCAGCTACTATTCCATACCACAGTGTGCATGAACTCCTTTGCTTAATAGTGAAATGTGTTCTTGTCTCCATTTTGATTGACTCACCTCCCTTCTCAAAACTTTAGTTGTTATCTAATATACCATAAATCCTTTGGATGGCTGTTATATCTTGATATTTTTTCAATGAGTCATATTCGAACTAGCATATTATCTGATATTTACCCCCAACTTACCCATAACTCAAGCTGTTCTGGGCATTCCATTACGCCATCATACCTCAGTTTCCAAAAGGGTAAGTCCCCAGTTGATCAGAATTACCCCTCTTTTTTCCTGCTCATTATCGACAGCCTCCTTCACAGAAAATCCAACATCTATTTCATTAATTTAATATATATCTTTATTTTAATGCTGCAGGTCAAAAGATATCACTGTGTGGTTGAGTTATGGTGTCAAATTCTGACATAAGTGGAGTGTATTTGTAGAATGTCTTTATGTCTTTTCCATTTCTACTGATTTTTTGAAGTAAAGAACTATAGAGTAAAATTTGGGCTATATCCACATATTTAGTTATTCTATTTCTCCTTGTCCATGTTTCTCTTTATCTGTTATGAAACAAAGATAGTAATTCCAGCAATTTATAAGTTGTTTTGATGTTCCCAGAACTGTAATAACTAAAAAATATCACAATAATGTTCAGAGTAATGAACGCTAAGTGTCAGAAGAACTTCCAAATTTTAATGACTTAACAGTAGAAGTTTGTTTCTTGCTCACATCATAGCACAGTGCAAATCAGGTAGCTCTCCTGGGTAGATCTATTCCAAGGAATAACAGATTCTTCTGTCTTACGTCTTTGCCATTCTCTATGTTCTGCTTAGAGGTATCCACCATGTGCTAAGAGATTATGGGGAAACTTGTGAAATATTTTATGGATCGATCAATCTCCAAATAGCATATATTACTTTAATCACATTCCACATTCTGTATATATACATAGGTAAATTGTCTTAAATATATTTTAGGGGGACTGGGATTTGATAGGTTCTATTCACTGTTTTGTCCCCAGAATTTGAAGAGTGCCTGCCATGCTTGGCATGATCAATGACTATTTTGAAGAAAAAAAAAAAATCTGTTCCCTTATCTACCTGATAACTCATAGATAGATGCTACTCTTTCTGTGCATCTAATATATAACTTGAACAGGAATTTGTAACAAGTAGAAGTCACATAGGAGAGTTTTATGCCAGAAGGTTTTTCATATTCCCTACTCCTTTGGAAATCAACACTCCAGGTAGAGAACTTTCCCTTTTTATTGATTCCAGTGTTTAATTGTTACCCATTTATGCTCATAGTATGTCCTATAACAGAGGTTTAACCATAGCAATATTTTTCAAGAATGGCTGATTGATGGACTATAGTCATCAGTCAAGTATCTGCTAATTACAATAACTAGTTAGGTCTAGGTAAGTAAAATTTTAGAAAGTTCCACATATTAAGTATTGTAAAAAGACAAAGAACAAATAGGGTTATAGAACAGATTCAGTAGAATCTCAAACTCTCTTTTCTCCCTGTAGTTTTTAGAGTCATTATCTATGACCTGCAAACTTAATGATTTAGTACAGAACTATTGCCCGAGGGCTCCATGAAATAAAGCCCTCCTGTCTTCAATTTGAGATTAAAAGGTTTAAGAATACAAATAGTTGGAAGGGTTAACAGTATTGTGATTTAGTTTCAAATCAAAGTCCAAATGTTGATTCAGCCCTTTTTCCTGTTTGGCTCTCATTTATCTTTATCTGGGCTGAGTTATAAAAAGAACATTCCACTGCCACCCTGTTTGTCAGAATAACTGCACACCCAGACAACTGGGGGGAAAACGGGTGGGAATTCTTCCAGATCTGGGAAGCCAGTTAAGCTTTCTAAGGAAGAAGCATAGGCGCAAGAACACTCTAAGCCAAGGGATAGCAGTAGGTTTAGAAAATACAACTCATCTGTCAGGGGCTGTGTTCCCAACTCAGAAGCTAAATTGGCAGGCTCTCATCACTATTGTCTTCTTCCTATCCATGACTGTCACTTTCTGATGAGCTTACAAAATTTATCAACTCTGTATGTTCCAGTTTCCTCATGCTCAAGATGAGGAAAATGATCTTCCCTCATAAGACTACTGAAAAGAGTAAATGTATGAACATGTATTTTATGCGAAGAGCTTTGTACAGTGCCTGATAGTTAGCACTCAATAAGTGACAGCTTTATTTCAGAGACACCTGCATCTGGTGATCTTATCCTGAAATGAAAACCATATAAATAATTTCCTTTTTTCTGAGTCTATGTTCACTAATCCATCTCTTACTACTTGGCTTTGTTAGAAGTAAAGTATTCATAGAGGTAGAGACTAGATACCAGTAGTGTCCTCTCCAGCTATAACAACCTAAATCTGCTCTGGTTGAGAACCACTGATATATAGTATGTTAGTGCAATCATTTATTTACCATAGATGTAGTATAAGAAATTTAATTGGTCCAAACTCCCAGGGCTCCTTAGTATCAGAACAAAGATTCAAGAACAGGCCTTAGATCTGTTCCTTCTTGACAAGCTTATTAACAACACCAGTCACAAACTTCTATGGGTCACAATAGGATACATTAGGTCTGACTAATATCTCTCATAAGTCAACTTTCTCTGAATTCTGCCATATTTAAACCTTAAATTGTAAAGTCTTTGTTTTGTATCAGTTTTAATTGGACAAATCACAAATCCTTGAGTACCATTCATCATCCATTCTGTCATTATTAAAGCAGACATCTTTGGTTTATAACTCAAAAAAGCTATTAGTACAAAGCAGTGTTTTCTAGGCTTTCTAGATGTGGCTGTATTGGTCCACAATCTCTGATCACAAGTTAGCTTGACAAAGATTTCTGTGTTGGATATGCATTTACTTTGTTATGTAATTCCTTTGCTGGGTCATAGAATTTTGCTCATACCATCCCTTTTTTTTTGTAACAAGGTCCAAACTTGTATTTTCTTAAATTATTCATCAACAAATAATCCTTATAAACTTCAGTTGAAATTGTATATATTATATATTCTAGACCAATCTCTTGTCTAAGTCTATAGGTAAATAAAAATTGACTGTGTAAAAATCTACATCACTTTTGAAAGTTAAGAACTCATGATCTGATGTTGAATTAAAAGAATTGGTGGTTTATAGTAAATACTTTGGGAAAAAGAAATATTTATTTATAAGGAAATTGGTAGTAGGCAGGATAGTAGATAGACAGGAGCATAACCTAGGTTCATTTACTTCCAAATAGAGTAGGTTGATGAGGGCCTCCCTAATGGTGCAGTGGGTTAAGCAAAAAGCAACACACTATGAAGCAGTCACTGCAGCATGAGTTCAATCCCTGCCTCCAGCCAGGGAAGGGACCTACATGGCACAGTAGACCTCTCCTGCCTCCTCTGCTGCTGCCCTCGGCAGTGTGTTTCAGTCAGTCTGCCTGTTGTGCTCCCCGCTCTGCCTGGTAAATCATCTCACCTCTTGTGACTCTGGCCTTTATCCCAGCTCTTGTATGCATAAATAAATAAATCTTTAAATTAAAAAAAAAAGAATAGGTTGTTGAGCTATGATGTTATAAACTACATTAAGGTCATTATAGTCGGGAGAGAGGAAGAACCCAACATTTTTATCTAGACCATAATGTAAACAAAATAGATTTATTCTCTCAGCACAACACACATGCACACACACACACAAACACACATGCAATCACATATTTATTATAATCGATACCATGAGATTTTCTTGGGTTAACTATCATTAAGGAAATATTTTTAAAGGTTTAGAACATGTATGAAGAAAAATACAAAATCTCATTAAAAATATAAGACAAAAGTTTCAACAAATGGAAAGACCGATCATGTTTTTCTATGAAAAGTAATATAGTAAGAATTATTTATGCTTCTATTATTAATGTGTACTTAATTCAATTCCAGTCAGCATTTTAATTCTGAATTTTTTAAATTGTGAAACTAATTATTGTAAAATTTATGTGCCAGAGTAGATTTTCTAAAACACAAAAGGAATAGTAAGAACATAATTATAAAAAACCCAATAAAACACTGATACCCAGTTATTCTTTTGTCAATGTGACATAGATAAATAAAAACATGAAATAAAAAGGGAATCTATAAATCAGTTGTTATATATAACAAAATTTATGTTTGACAAAGGTACTATTTTATTTCATAGGGAAAAGAGGACTGGTTAATAATTAGTCTTGGTACAATCAGCCATCAGTATGCACACCTTATACCATGTGCAGAAATCAAATTTCTCATAGGTTAAAGACTTATTTAGATATAGTAAAATAGTAGCATTTTGGCAGAAATATAAAAGATGATATAGTACAGTAGTTCCTTGCAATTGTGACCTGCTTAGCCATGATTGAACTTCTCAACACTGTAAAAGATAAGATGTATAAATGTGGAGCAAAAGATAACACAGACAGAATCAAAGTTGTATAATAAGGTTTTTTTAAAAAAAATAAAATGTGCACTGGAAAATACAGAGAAAAGGTTTTTTCTATAATACAGGACACTGAAAATTTGTCAAGATGAGACAGAACCTCAATAGAAAAAAAAGCATAAAGAACCAATTCACAGACATCATCTTCAAATGATCAAATATAGAAAATGATGTTCAAACTGTCATTCAGATGAATGCAAAATATAGTAACAAAGAAATATCACATTACACTCATGAAGGCTGGCGACAATTTGAAAGGGTGATAACTTGATTGGCAAGTGTGAAATTTAAAGTATCATAGACATTTGGGAATGCAATGCTTATTAAAATTAAAAATGGATTAACCCTCTGACACAGAAACTCCTGTTCTTGTTTGTTCAGCCATGAAAACAAAGTATCTGTAGGCCGCATATTTACCTCAGTGTGTTCATAAAAGCCAAATAATGAATATGAAGCAAAGACCCTTTGTAGAAGAATCACTGAAAATACAGCAAATTCATACCATAGGCTATTTTTGCAGTCATTAAAAAAGAATGAATTAAAGCTATGCCAGTGAACAATTGATTTAGACTGTTTTCTATGATTTGTTGTTTAGTGAAAATGGAGATACTCATTTTTAATGAGTATTAAGCAGGCTCTTTCAAGGCAAACAGTGAGGCAGTGACTAACTCCCCTTGTACATGTGTTCACCTTTGCATAGATGTGCACATACACAAGGATGTCCTTAGCAGTCACCTGAAATTGTCTTTTAAAGTTTATCTTCTTGTATTGTAACCTGTCTTTTATTCACGTCTGCCCTATCACAAGATAAGCCATAATGATTTTTAGCTTCAACAGCTAAAAATCAGAGTGGGAAAACAGATAAATGATAATAAAAATAATTGACGTAAGAGAAACTCCCAAGATCCCAGAAACGTGCCATGCACTAGCTGTCACACTGTAAGGAAAGTCGGGTCACGTGAAGATGCCACATGTCAGTATGTCAGTCAACCACATCCATTGAGGACCCTGACAACAGCTGGCAGCCACCACTATGAAATGGCCTGCAGCTGACTCCTGCTCCCATCTGCCAAGTCACCTCTAGTCAGAGTCCTCCCTAGCACTGTCCTAGATCACAGAGACGTCGCCAAGCCATCCTGGCTGTGCTCTGTGCCAATTCCAGACTCGCAGATGCTATGAACAGAAGAAAATGGTTACTTGATTTGTTAAATTTGAAGCAGTTTGCTTTGTAGCAGCAGCAGTAGTTGGAATATTGTCCTAGAGCCTCGTCTTTCTGGAGACTTCTAATGATGGCTAATGAAAATAAAGATTTGGGCCTCCCTGGTGGCACAGTGGGTTAAACAACACACTATGAAGCAAAGTCACTGCAGCATGAGTTTGATCCCTGCTGCTGGCCGGGAGGGGACCCACATGGTGTGGCAGACCTCTCCTGCTGTACCCGCTGCTCCCCTCAGCAGTGTCCTTCAGTTGATCTGCCTGTTCTGCTCCCCGCTCTGTCTGTGGTGAATCCTCTCACCCCCCACACCTCTCACCTGTACCCCAGTGCTTGTATGCGTAAATAAATAAATCTTTAAAAAAAAAAAAGAAAAGAAAGAGTTCGTGGAAACATGGCTCTTGAGGAAATGTTCTGAACTGAGATATTTAGTGATAATGATTCTTGGAAAGAAAATGAGGCAGAAGTTGGAAGGTGGAATTTTCTTCTTTAGCATTATCCAGCCTCTCATTCTAGACTTCTTGCCCTGTTCCTGTCCAGGTCTACTTTCTCTTTTTTTATTTTGGCTTCTTGTTGTCTATATCTCACTCTCTTTTGCATCTGTCCTCTATAGACTCCAGCCACTTTGTGCCTTTAGTTATACCAGTGCTCATTTCATCCTTTCATTGTGCCAACATTATTTTAGTAGGGTATGTTATAAAGCAATTAAGGCAACAGAGATTTGTTTTGCCAGTGAAAATCAAAGGTAAGGGACATATACTTGACATACCTAGAGCAATGAATACCAATTTTTAAAGTTTCTACTAATGTCTATTTGATTGTATCAGTCAAGACTGAATGAGGAAAAAGAGGAATAAGTTAAAACATGGGGAGAGTTGGGGTGGGGAGTAGTTTTTGCAACTCATTAACAATAACCTTGGAAACAATGAAGAGCAGAGCCCTTTTTACTCCATAAAGAAACTAATTTTACAATTAAAAAAGATGAAGATCAGATGGTACAGTAACAGGAAATCAGCAGGATGAGGTGGCATGGACCAGAGGCAGGGACCGTCCTTATCATGTAGAATGGCTAGATTGCCTAGGAGTCAATGCATTCAGGAGCCCATGAGATATTTTAATTTCCTTTAAAATCAGGATACAGTGGAATTTTATATGAAAGAATAATATGCTATATAATATTCATGTATTTGTCTTGCTATCAACTCAGTCAAATATAAAACTTTTAATTGTTTTCAATGGAATGAGAATCTTGTGATATCTAGGACCTATAAATGTCATAATGCAACCATGTTCTAAGAGTCATGTGGAAAAGGACCTGGAGGAAATAGGGGGGCCCTGTGTCCTGCCACGATGTTGATAAAATATCTGCTTCTGTGCCCACCAGATGCAGTAAGTTGTATGTGTCTGTATTTTAGAGCCTGTGTTTGGGATTTCAGCACAACATTAATGACGCTTTATACAGCCAATTAAAGCAATTCCACAGCACACAGACTTTATTGTCATAATACCTTAGGCCTATTATCTAAGTTATATATAATAAGGTCAGGAGTTTGGATGAAGGAAAGAGAGAAGAATGTGACCCTTTCTGAATCGTTGCGGTCCCTTGTGGCAGAAGGTGATATCAAAATCATGTGGCTCACCTGGCCCTTCATCTAAAAAATTGCACTTTTAATCCAATCAAAGCTCTAAAGTTTCATATTAATGATTATGATTTTAATATTTTACATTAAGGAAATAGTTCCTATTACTTCCCAAACTTGAAAGATCTTAGAAAATTACCCACATTGGTAATACCCAATGTAAAACTTCAGAAAGACAAAGAATGCATTTGATTTCTGAAATATTCATTGGATCGTTCCAATATTGGGAAGAGGGAGAAAATTAGAATTAAGTAAAATTTTTATGATTTACAAAGGAGCACTACATAACTATGTTTGCTATAGGGTAAGTGTTATCAAACAAATCAGTTAAAAGTGCTACTTGCACGTTGATGTAAAATCTTAGTGACTTTCTTAAGTGATTTGTTTATATCTTTCCATTTTATATGTTGTTAAATCCACTTCTAACTTTCCAAAATGTACACATGTGTGCACCCATACACACTAATAATCAAGTAAAAATCAAGTAAATAAATTTGGGAAGTAGCCAACTTTATAGAATCTTATTTGTTTTCATGTAGCTGTGTATTTTCTAGTTGAGTTTGTCCCTGCTCTCAAAAATTAAAGTTGTAAAGTAAAACAAATGGGATTGATTCTTGGTAGGATTTTTATCTATTTCAGGACCTTTATCTATTTCAGCTAATCACCAGGGAAAAGAGTCAGGTCTTTTGCTGGGTCTTTGCAATATTGATGTGGTTTCTCAGTCTCACATTTGGAAAAACTTGATTGAACTTAAATTAACAATACTCATGCCTAACTTTACCTTGGACCAATTGAAACAAAATCTTTGGACAGGAGGGGCAAGCAATGCCTTTGTAATTACCCCCACAGTGATAGTAATGTACAACTAAAGTTTAGAACTTTGGATTCACAAGATGCAGTAATTCTATTATTTTCTTTTCTTAGTTGGAGAAGTTCATTTAGATTATCCTTATATGATCCAGAAGAATGAAACAAAGTAAGCAGAGCAAAGAAATAACTTCAGTAAGGCCAAATAAGTGAGACAAAGGGCTTCTGTTTCATAACTTGATAGAGTTGTCAAAATATAAACAGGTCTAGATTGAGATCCACTTCAACATCCATACACTTTGCAGTAAATTCCCATAGCAGGCAAATAAACAGAGGGTTTCTCATGGCAACACTTTTTCAAAACTCTCAACTGCATTCTGCATGTGCTATTTCCTGAAGATAACACAATTTTTAATATTTGCTGTTAAATGTTAATTACTTCTGTTCTTTAGAATTACAATACATTTTGGAATCCAGTGAATACTTTAGTGTCTTAGAGTACCAACATTTTTCTCCAACTTGTCCTTCATGGTTACAGAACTGATAAACAGCTATTAAACACAGTCTGCTAAATGATTTATTTCTCACCCATTTAAGTATACTTTTTTTTTATCAATAGGGAGAAATTATTCAAAGAATTCAAAGCAGCCAAGCAGGGGATTCCAAAATCTATACATAGAATTTCAAGTCCTTGTAAATAGGTCAATGACTTCTGTAGAATATGCAGATTCTTAGCACTATAATAATAACCTAAAGTATATTGTTGAGATTAGAACTGACTTATGCCCCAAGAATTTTATAATCTTTCAAAAGAGACGAGATAGGTTGGCATTCAGTGAATATGAATATGTACAAAGAAATATTCTGACAGAAAGTGATAAGGAAGGGATTGCAAAGATCAAAGAATAAGCTGCAGTTAATTGAGGGAAATTTCCCTTGAGAAGCTTTCCTGAAATGGGCTCTGAACTTCAATTTAAAGTGAGGGATATGGTTTGGAGGGCAGGAACGTTGAAATCGTTCCTTGTATATGTGATAAATTAAATGAAAGTTCGAAGAAGTGGATAAAATGAAATGACAGGAGGAAAAAAAAGTGTCTAGATATCTCTAATGACTGTGAAAAGGAACAGATTACATCTTGTTCAGCAATTTTTCTTTAAAATTAGCAATTTACTGACAGTTTCCTGAATTAAATGCTATATATGAACATTGATAGATGGAAAAACATGTTTCTCTGATGATAAAATACATTTCTCCTATTTTAAGTTAAGTAGCCTTTAGAAATGAAATATTCTTATTATACTTCTCTTGTTATAAATATTGTTATTCCTTCTTGAATTTTTCTATATCTAGCTCCCTTTGGCAGACACATTGACCCTCACCAGATATCCATGTGCTTTTTCATATTTTTCAAACCCCTTGAAGGTAAGTGGCATCATTTAACTAGACTTTGGCAAGGAAGCTGTGAGCTATCAAACTTTCCTGCCAAGCAATTTAAGAGTTAGTGTCTCCTCAAATTCTCTCTCCCCCGAACTCATCACCTAGAAGCTGACTTACACAAAAGATTCAAGCAGAATGAATCTTGGGGTCACTATCTGGATAAGAACTGTCTAGAAAAGTGATTGCATTGTGGTAAACTTTACTAGGGTATGCTAGTGAGATTTTAAGAGTTTATCCTGATACAGTCTAAGTTAACCTTACCAAAGAACCCTTAAGCTTTTTTGTACAATATATATTTTTAGAGGATATTAATTTGGGGGAAGGGGTTGCAATAGGGCTATGCAAAGAGCAAAACAACTTTACAATTAAGCACTCATGTTTCAGCTACATATCCTTTGCTCCTTGAAATACAGGTCTATATAGCTTATCAGATTAAACTGTCTCTTATACAGCTTAGCTAGAATAGGGTAAGCCCTTTCTTTTGTGCTTCTAGAGAGGATTTTATTGATTCATAATACTGTTCTTTGGCCACAGAGTCCACTCCCTGACACCTGAATCATTCTCAATTCTCATATATATTTGTATTAATAATCTTCTAATAAATTAAAACTGTGACCATGCCTGATCACTAATATTCAGCTAAGAGCTTTCTCTAGTCAAAGTACTCCAATGTTTTGTGATGTGACCTATTGATCTTTACAGTTGTTAAGACATTTGTGAGGAAAATAAGACTTTCAGCAAAGGATACGAGAGAAGGATATTTTTCATATGGGCTAATCAAACCCTAATGTAATTGAGACAAATAAATTATTTTTAAGTGAAATAAATTTCATTATCTCTGTCACTTCAATCCTGTACCCTACGTGTCCATATCTCGTCTACACTAGAAAGTGAGTTGCCCTTATTGTGTCTGAAATCTCTGAGCCCAGCTTCCTAGAGCTTCTTGTTCAGTAAATAGTAACAAGCAGTCTTCCTCATATTAATGGCTTTTTTTTCTTGTTTAATAAGAAAGCAAGGCCTTTCTTATCATTCACTCTGCTCTTCAGTGGCAATAATGTTAGATGCAAAATTGAGCCAGGCAAAATTTTGCAGTGAGTTCTTATTATAAAAAACAAAACAATAAAGTTCAGACTATATTAAAAGTGTTGTTGCCCATTTAAAAATACAGCCATTGACTTTTTGACTGCTATTTCTTTTTATGCTTGTAATATATAAACTTTATCACCAGGAATGTTTCAGAAATAAAAGTATAATATTTTTTAATAAGGAACGTTATTTTTAAAGACCATTTGATGAGAAATATGGTGAATACCACTGTGTGTGCAGAAACATGTAGCTGAAAATACTAAGTACAAATCAAACTTTATAAACAAAAACAAAAGTAACAGGGTATGGTAAATAATCATCAAAATATTTCTATTTTAAGAGATTTTGACATTAATTTTTTAAGTCACATTTGTACTTTTGTATAATTTCAAATATTAGACATGTTTTAGCCATGGCGTGAATTTTATCACTATGTCTTATAGTTTGGAACATATCTGAAGAATGGTGAAATACATTTTGACAAATTCTTACTGTCCGGAATGTAGTTAAGAACTAAAAGATAAGCAAAGCATAAAATGAATACTCATGTTTTCACAGGCTGTCTGACTTTTCAGATATAAAACAATGATATAAAATCAAATGGGAGACAGGACAAAGTTGTGGGACTGTGGAATCAGCCAACATGTGAATTGACAGTGGATCGGACAGACCTGAGTTCCGATCTCAGGGTTACCACTTACTAGCTGAGTAAATGTAGTAAAGACACTTTATCTCTAAGAGATTCAATTTCCTATTTTGTAAGGTGAAAATAACCACATCTATCTTGTAGAATGTTGTGGAAATTAAATATTATGTGCACTGCATGTCAGAAATGCCACTGGATCGTAAAATGGAAGGGCTTATCCTTCATATATTCTAAAAATGTTCAGTAAGCATCTACTGTAAGTCCAAAGCCATGCTCATTCATTGATGAAAGAGACAATTATAGCTTTAGTAAAGAATCATTATGGAGACATTACATTTGTTTTCTTACAAATACAAATATATATAAATAATTATTATTTCAGTTTAGGAAAAGTGTGGTTTTATTTTTTTTAACTTTCCTTGAAAGGCCAATTTAGTGGTTAAGTATTCTTTTAGCTGTTGTTTGTTTGTTAACTCAATCTCTCCTTCAATTCTGAATGTGAACCTTGATGTTAACCTATAATTCCTGGTAGGAGTTTTTCCTTTCAGTACTTTGAGTATGTCATGCTACTCTTTTATGAATTTAATGATTCTGTGGGAAATTTTCTGATAACATTATGGGTTTTCCCTTGTATGTAACAGTATTTTTTTTTTCTTACTGCTATTAAGATCCTTTCTTTATCTTTAATGCTTGCTGTTATAGGAGTTCTGGTGTGGATTTCGGGGTGGGGAGGCTTTTTTCTTTAGATTTTTTTTTCCCTTTAGATTTCCTGTACCTGGATATCTGTATATCTGTTTCCTTCCCAGATTGGGGACAATTTTGACTATTATTCCTCAAATAATTTTTCTGACCATTCTCCTAGGGTGTCGATAATGGGAATATCATTCCTCTTAATATTACCACAGAAGTTTCTTATGTTATCTATTCTTTTTTCATTTTGATGCTCTGTCTGGGTGAGTTTCATTGTTTTGTCTTCCAGCTCCCTCATCTGTTCTTCCGCTTCATTCAGTCTGCCTTGGACCTCTCTGTTGCCTTTTTAACTTCTATTGTATTCTTCAGTTCTATAACTTCTGTCTGGATCTTTTTTTAAAAGAGTTTTAGTTCATCTATTCTTTTCCAAAGTTTGGTGAACATCTTTATAATTACTACCTTGATTCTTCATAAGGTTGTTTGCTTGTTTCCATTTCTTTAAGGATTTTTTTTCTGGGGTTTTGTATTGCTCTTTAATTTGGGACCTATTCCTCTGCCTCCTTATTTTGCCTGATACTCTGTTTACCTCAATGTTAGGAGATTCTATTATCATCCTGGGTCTTGAAGGCTTGTTCCTGTGCAGGTGATGTCCTATGGAATTTAGAAGTACAGTCTGTCTTTGTAACTGAGCTAGTGCTCAGCATGTGTTCTCTGTAAGGGCTGCTCCTGCCTGCCAGTTGTGTGACCGTGGATGGTATGTGGGGCTGTGTGTCGACTCAGCTACATAGTGATGGCTAAGTTTGGGATGAGAGGTGCAGTGTAGCGGTGATACTATGGGTCTACTCTAGCTTCAACCCATTGCCACTGCTCAATGAGTAGATGGAGCTGCTAGCTCTGTTGTAGCTATCTGTGACTTGAAGCCCATGGGTCAGTGACTGCTGGCAAAGCATCTTGCAGCAAGTGGGAATCTGGCATGGGGGGACTAGAGTGCGAGCCTGTAGCAATTGGTGGCACAGAGTGGAATTATGACCCAATTACATTTAAATTAAGGGAAATTATCCTACTTTTGCTTTCATCCTCTCCTATTTGTCTCACTTGGGAGAAATCAAAAGTTAATAGATTAATTGCTACATTAGTAATGCCGTGATGCACATCTGCATTGGGTAGTCAGGTCTCTAGGGAAGAAAGTCACTTGCTGCCTGGCATTTTCTACTTATCTCTAGAGGTTCTTATGCTCACGCTCTGTTATAGTAAAGATTGCTTACAGTTTTCAAATTAGAGATTAGGGGACAGTATTGTCTTTATGAGTCTCAATATGTACTGTTCAAAAAAAAGAAAGAAATGGAAAAAGGATTTTTAGTTTCTTATATATTATACAGTCCAATTAAACATTGGACCAAATATTTAACTTCACCTTCATGAATATTTTGCCGAGTAGAATGCTTGCTCATTTTCAGAACAGTTGCAGGACAAAACTAGAAACTAAGTGGTACTTGTCACCATCTTGTATATTCCCCTTAGACTTTACCCCACTTGGTCTCTAAAACTCTCAAGTTCCTTATGATTCAGATCCTTTCTTGGAAAGTCAGAATATACCAAAGTTGTTCAAGTCGTTCCACTGAGAACTGGTGACATTAACTTAAAAATAAATTTCAAAATATTGTAAGTATACGAGATCACATAACAAAAAGAAATAATCTATTTAACTGAAAATTCTATAACATTAACACCACAGCTTCCTAGAGAGCAAAAAAATGAGAGAATAAAAGGAAATAGCTAAACTCATTTACAAACACCAAATAAAAATTTCCAATAGAAAATTAGAAAACAGGATATAGAAGCAATGTGAAGACTACCATACTGTGATGGCCAGGTTCAGTGTTAAAATCTATTCATATAATTAAAAATATTAGTAGACTAAGGAACAGTGACCCTCTCCACAGATTATTAAAGGTCATTTGACATAGGAATTAACAATGTTCTGTATATCAAGAAAAACATCCATAAAATGAAAATGTAACCTATTGAATGAGAACGTAGTAGCAAAGTGTAGATCTGATAAAATATATAAAGAACTCATATGCCTCAATAACAAAA
Organism: Galemys pyrenaicus; assembly: GCA_019455555.1. NCBI lineage: Eukaryota > Metazoa > Chordata > Mammalia > Eulipotyphla > Talpidae > Galemys > Galemys pyrenaicus. Next base: position 4,933,872 of record JAGFMF010011942.1, on the reverse strand, counting down.
GTAATAGAAATAATAAATCAACTAAAAATGGCCAGAGGAACTGAGTGGACATTTTTTCAAAAAGGCATACATATCACCAATTTGTTTCCTAATCAATAGAAGATAAAATTAAGCAAAAGAGGAAAAGGCAGTTATAGCAATAGGAAAGTGCAGGTAAAATCACTTATTTTAAGTGATTGATCACTTGGAACAAGGAAGAAAACAACTGCATAAATGTTACTACTGGTGAGATAATTAAGTACAGTGATTGGGAAGAAAATATTCAGGATCAAATAGTTATACTAGAACAACTACTTAAATTATTTGATAATGAAAGAAGATTCATTTGTGATAACAATAGAGACAAATATCTTTTGAAGAAATGCACAGTATATATAAAGGTGATATTACATCATAAGAAGAGGACATATAATATTTTAACACAGAAAATAACATGTTCTATGATAAGGAGTCATACAGCATATTGAAACTAATATTCCCTGAGTTAATTTATATATGTCATACCAGTCTTCTTTCAGAAGTACTTTTTATTTATAAAGTCTGGAAGCACCCATTTCCCCTAATAGAAATAAAAGAAGTGTTTTTTAAGGTTTAAGTTGATTCTATATTTTACTTAAAATATAGCAATAGTAAATTAAATTATTAATATGAAGAAAAGTAAATCATACTATAAATTTCTGAATTAGAGCAATGTCTACCTAAGGTCTACCTAATGGTTTACCTAAAGGCTAGTCATGGGACCTTGTTTTCTTCAAGAGAAGTTTATCCTAGTGTCTAGCACAGCTTCTGGCACTTAATAAAATCTCATGTTGTACAAATGAACATATCATTATATGTTGTACAAATAAACATCATTAGAATATAATAGAAAATGCAGAAATAGATTTCAATATATGTGAGACTTTAGTAGATCATGAATGTGATATTCGTTCAATATCTGTTGTTGAGACAACTAGGTAATCATCTAGAAAAGACACATAATCATTTACATATATAAATATTTTAAAAATTAAAACTTGAACATAAAAATAATAGAATAAATATTGGAAATTTTTATATTAAATAAAGCCTCCCCTAGTAGAAAACAACTCAGAAATCATTTAAAAATATTAAGTTTAATGACATAAACTTTTTATTTCCCAAAAGAGAATACACAAATGAAATCACAAAAACAGAAACTATCTGTAACTTTTTTACACAGAAATAGTTAAGTTTTTCCAATATATTACAAGAACCTAGTTCACTAAAAAAGGTAAAAAAATCAGTAAAGTCCACAGAAAAGGGGTAACTTCTAAACAGAAAAATATCCTCACTCCTACTATTCAAAGAAATGCAAATTAAAAGCCTAGACATGTTATTTTTTATGTAGGAAACAGGTAAATATAAAAAGGTTGAATAATACTATATTTTGTTAAGACTTGGGAAAAGAAATCTCATATTTTTGGTGGGAATATGATTTTTATACCTCTGTGAAATAAATTCAGCATAATATACAAAAACTTAATTTGCATTTTTGCCCCAATAGTTCTACATTTAAAAATTCATTCTATTGATAAATTCATGAAAATCATATAGAGGTAAATTCATTTAGCATAATTCATTATAGCATAATTTTAGTAGCAAAAGAGTTGAGAGCACTTTAAATGTCCATTAATAGGAAATTGGTTAAATAAAGGTGATTCATATATTAAATGTTTATATGTATGTGTGTTGTGAATATATATATAGTCTATATGCACATACACATAAATGCTTTATATATACACAACTACAATTATATGTATATATATCAATACATATATATGTATATGTATTTATGTATGTGTATAAAATATATCCATAATATAGTTCCTTTAATTTGCAAGCACTAAGATGGCCAAGATTTCAGTGGGAAAGAGGGTTCATTTTTTATTTTGTCATGACTGAATGAGCTTAATATTTACATGGCAGTTGCATATTTGCATGGCTTGTGAATTTTCTCAAAGTCAAAATCATGACTCTTTTTTTTTCCATTTTAACTCCTGATTTGTAAATCCTTGTGCTCAGTGTCTGTTCCATAGTTGTGTATGGAGATGCTCTGGACAGGCCACTGGCCTTTCCAGAACTTTTAAATAGGAAGACTTGGCAGGAAGAAGACGGGCAACAATTCAGCTTTACTACCTTTTATTTTCTGAGTTAGTGCTGATAAGGGAGCTATCAGCATGAGCACTGGGCTGCTGCAGAAGATCTGATTGAATAGAGATTATAGTAAATTAAGAATTTGTTATCACTTGTAACAGGCTCTCCTCCTTGCAAGGCTTGTGGGCAAAGTCACAAACTGATTGAGGGGACTTCTTATACCATAATACTATATATTTATATTTCTGAGGCTAAAAGGACAAACTTAAGATATGAAGAGTCTTGATATATCCAGCTACGTACCAAGTGGAAAGACTGTTTTCTATTTGTGGCTATTTTAATGGGTGATGTTGAGAGTCTGGAGATGTTCTGGTCTACCTAAAGGCCAGTCATGGGATCTTGGTATCTTCAAAAGAAGTTTAGCCTAGTGTCTAGCACAGTTTCTGGCACTTAATAAAATCTCAGTATTTATTGTATGGAACTGAACTTTTCGGGCTGAATTGAATAAATGGTTATTCCTTGAAGAGAATAAGTTCTTTTCTTTCTTGAATGAAGAAAAAGAGTATAGAGTCAAAAGTTAACACTACTAAAGACAGACTTCACCTTCTGAAAATTATGGAAAGCTTAAGTGACCTTGAACATTATTTAATTCCATATTTTACAAATAAGGTAATATTCAGGGACTTGTCCAAATTGACAGAACCAAGACAAGGGTTCATGTCTCCAGACCAACAGTTAAGCATTTATTCCACTACAATTTGTTCTTGTTCTATTTTAAACATTGCTGTTTGGAAAATATGGAGGCATTTAGTACATGTCACGAATGGTGTTCAGCAGCAGGCTTGTAGGCATGTACAGTTTGATGAACATCCATTTGTAGGGATGTCATACTAACAAAGGGCCTCTAACCTGTAGATCTCCTGTTAGCTTGAACAATGGTTTCACTGGCTGAAAAGGCAGATGCCTTTTATTTGGACATGTGGTATCTGAAATTACAAGAAAGTTTCTTAGGTTATCTCCTCAAAGGAGTATATCATCTCTGACACCTTAGATGATAGGATTCTTATTTCCTGACTTTCTTCTCCAGCTTTCTAACTCCTTGTTTGTAGACATTGACCACATGGTAAGCTGCATAGACACCTCCTGATTCCATCAACATGGTCAATATACTTAATTAAATAACTTTAATTTGGGTAGAATGTATTTGCTAGTGTAATATCCTAGATATTCCTTAGATACCCTTCCCTATAAAGAACAATGTTATAGTCATAAATAAAATGGCAGGAGAATTTCTTCTATAAAGTTAAAAATCTCGCAAGCAGACAATGTACGATCATTCACAGCAATCTGTTGTCAAATATAAGCAATTAAAAAATATGAACTGATGGGACAAGAGGTTAAGCACCACATTATGAAGCATCTGCAGGCACTGAATCACGAGTTCAATCCCTGGCCAGGGAGGTGACCCACATGGTGCAGCAGACCTTTCCTATCTTACCTGCTGCTCCCCTTAGTAGATCCAACTGTTCTACTCCCCACTCTGTTTCTGGAGACTCCTCTCACTCCCTACACTTCTGGCCTGTATCCCAGTTCTTGTATGCATAAATAAATAAATCTTTAAAAAATATATAAATTGTGTTCTTAAAACCCTTTTTATGGAAATCAACCATACCTGTAATATAAAGGCAAAACTATACCTAAAAGTACTATACTCTAGTTGATAAAGTTTTTCCCATGCAGTGAAGCTTAATGATTCTGATACCGCCATAGATATAATATATTGGGGAAATTTTTTTTTGCTTAGATGGCAGTGCCAGGGTGAAATAAAAACCACCCCCAGGGTATATACTTCTTCCCTAACATGGAAATATTTTATAATTCCAACAATGAAAAATTCTGACAATAATAGACTTTGTGCCCATTCATTAAATAGAGACTGACCAGTATCATCCATCAATTATGCTTTAGTGGCGAATCCTTCACATGGTGGGCAGTTGGACTAGAAAACAGCAAGGATTCTTCTAACTCTGTTCTAAAATATCTGTGGACTATTGCCCAATGTTCTGCTTAGTGAAAGCTTGGACAATTTATTCCAATGTGAGTCTGGATTCACTGCCAAGACTTTAAGTAGGGTATGTCTATCTACTGACCACAATTCTAAGTTTAGCTGATTGCTCACAATCTACCAGATGCACTAGTCATCCCATAAAGAAAAAGTAAATTGTCCTAGTAAGCTATGCTTGTTTTGAGCCAGGCCATTTGGTATCTTTCCTTCTTGAAGTCTTAAAGAGTCATCTGATCCAATTCAGTGCTTTGCTTGTGTTATGATTACCTTATGACATCAACCCTCCAGTCTTGCAAGTCTAAATACCACAACCCACACTTTGGCTCAAGCACTCTGTACTTAGGATTTATGATTGCTAGTGAAGTGAGAGACTTTGCAAATGAGAGTGAGGTTAGAAGAGTGGGTGGACACGTGGAGACAGAGTTTTATATTTCAATCTAATTTTATGAACTCAACTCTTCTTTTTAATAATAGTAGCTGGAAAATTCTTTTGAAAACAGGATTAGTCAATCCCTTTTTGGTGACACAGATTCCTTAAGAAAGAGAATTCCTAAATTTGAACCACTTTCCAGAGATAACATCTGATATTTCCCACAACCATCCAAAAAAGAAAAGTGTTTTTGATCAAGGATGGGTTTTCCAAATATATTTTAGTTTACATAATATTTAGAAAATGATCATTTTCTACATTTACACTAGAGTGAGTTGAGAAGGTGATATAAAACAAAAGCATGCTCCTGGTCGCTAGCCGTCACGAACAACAGAGTAAGGTTGGAAGGTCAGTGTCTCAGCTGTGAGATATAGGAAATGGAAAGATAATTACTTTAACAAACAAGTTATCATTTTTATTAGAAAAATATTAATTTTTTGAGATTGAAATTATGGAATTGCTATTTACAGATGACACATAAGAAATCTTCTGATGGCTCATCCTTATAGAACATATCTAGAAACAAAGAGAAGTTAACAAATGATAGGCTGATTCCTTTATCTAAGGAATCAGATTTACATCTTCCTCCCTCTGTCTCACCCTTCCTTCCTTCCATCTTTTAAGTCATAAACAGTAGAGTCTTCTTTTGTTTAATCTAACAGAAGATTGTTCTAAAAATGCAATTCTGTTGTTGTGCAAATGTCAGAGTATAATTACACAAACCTAAATGGTAACATTTATGTTATCATTGTTTTAAATCTCAACTGCTCATTTATTTCTTATCTGAATTTCTCAGGAGAATTGAGAACTGCAGGGTCATTAAAATCCTATTATATTTGGCATTTGTGGTGAACTTTCCAGTAGAATTTTAGGGACAAAAACAAGTCAGCAGTCTGCATGGTGCTATGCCCTTTCTTTCAGAGATCCTAGTTCATTGAAAAGACAGATTGCTGTGGTCTGCAAACAGAGATTCAAATGCCATAGCAACAACTTCGGTCTTTATCCTAAAAGAAGCTCTGTGCTTGAAGTATGTATCTCCAGTCCCTTATCTGATATTTAAGTTCCTGTCTAACAAAGTGGGTCAGAGGTCCTACGAAGAGAGTGATAATCAATTAATTATTAGAGGCAAATCTGTTGTCTCTTACCAACTACTTCCATGGGGTTAAGCACCACACTATGAAGCATCCACAGCCACTGCAGCACAAGTTTGATCCCCTGCCAGGGAGGTGATCCACATGGTGTAGCAGCCCTCTCCTATCTCACCCACTGTTCCCCTCAGCAGTGTATTTCATTCAGTCAGTCTGCCTGTTCTGTTCCTCTGGTTTCTGGTGAATCCTTTCACCACTGCATCTCTGGCCTGTACCCCAGTTCTTGCATGTATAAATAAATCTTTAAAAAAATAAATATTGAAATAGGCAGTTCTTAAAAACAAAAATCTTACCCAAACTGTAAAAGAATTGAGAATGTTTTCTGCTGTAGGGCCAGCAATTGCCTAATGTGTAAAACACTTGAAAGAAGTTTTCAGCTCAACAAGGAGACACATTCTTTTTAATTATTTTTAACAAAAATTAAACTGTTTTCTAAAATACTTGACTTTTCCAGAAAGTTCAGACAAACTGACCACCTCTTCTAAACAGTCATATTATACACCCTTACATAATTAGTACTAATTATACAAAAATTAAATGCTTTTACACATTTGCTCTTACTAGTATCCCATGAACTCTGTTGCTAATATTTATTAATTTTATAGGAAATGAACAATATGATTTCAGAGCTTCTGAGTTGGCCTCTTATTTCTAAAATACTACTACAGAATTAGAAATGAATTCTTTTGATTTAAGATAATAATAGTTTTAGAGAATAATAGTAAAGTTTCATTTATAATTCAAAGTAAATGAGTTATGAAATCCTTTCCTGGTAAAGGGGGGCGGGGTGCTAAAGTGAAAGAAATGGTTGTCTTTGGACAAGGAACACAGGGGAACATAAAAAAAGTGCTAACGACAAAATTTGTTGACTATGTAACTTTTGTTCTTGTTTTTATTATTATTGTTGATATTTTTAAGGGTCCCTTTTGGATGTACTTGACTTCCTCTATGACTTAAAGTGGTTCTTTGTATTTAAAAGTCCCTAGGAGAGTGATCTTGTGTAAAAAAATAAGTTTTCCTACCCTACGGTCAAATGAAAGATCATTGATTTACTCTGTCAAACTTTCCCAATTTTAAAAAGTTCTGTTAAATCTTTTTATTCAAATAGAAGAAGAGCAAGGAGGAAGAAAGGGATGGGTGCAGGGTGTGGTTAAAATACAAATGTTCCTGGCATGGATAGGGTGAATGCTTTTGAAAGCAAGTATTTAGCTGATCTCAATGCAGTAAGTAGCATAGTCTCTTAATACTAAATCTCATTCAATAATTTACTTACTAGTACATGGTGCCTAGTTATATCCAGGCCCTGCAGTGGGCTCTGGGAATACAGCAGTGAATCAAATGAACAAAACTTCCTGACTTCATGGAGTGCAAGTTAGGGTGAGAGCTTCTTTAGTAAAATAATATTAAATTACAGATGAACATAATTGTAGCAACCAAAGAAGAGATTTTTAGTTTAATTCTAAAGCAATCCAACTTTAATAAATCCAGTAAAATCCTAATTATCAATGCAAGTGCCAGTCTTCTTCTGAATTATTCTTCAGTTTTGAGATACATGGAAGATACTTCTACTAAAGCTCTTCCCCCAACAGTACACACACACTCTCTCTCTCTCTCTCTCTCTCTTTCCCCGATTATCCAAGTGGGAAAAAAAATGAGCCATGGCTAAATTTAGCCCAAATTAGCATCATGTAGCCTGAGAAATTTTTCAGTCAAGCAAACTGCATAATCTAAATGCAACCACTTTTTCTTGCATCCTTTCCTGAGGACCTTTCCAACATTCATGCTGCCAGTACTTAGGCTGCCAACATTGTCAGTGCACTTTGCTATAAGAGATTAAAGGTTGGCTACAAATAATTTCCAATGAATAACTCTAATTAGTTGCTAAAGTTGGCATATTTCCTGCTATCTGAAATTAGATCACAGAGTTGGGTTGAGATGAAAAAGCCCTATTAACTCTCTCGACTTCCAATTCCTATTTGCTGGGGGAAATTACTGTTTTGAACTTTATCTGCTATTATCTGAAGAAGTCTGGAGTCAGCGGTAATAAAAAGATATGTGGAAGTCTGGACTTTTAGTTTGGTTCTACTCCAGTACTGGAGCTTTCTGAAATAAACTCATAAGAGCAATAGCCCTGGGAGATATTGCAGTGGATTTCTAAGAATAAACTATTTCTTAAAGGATGTTAAAACACAACCTTTGACATTATCCATATACTCATGATCCTCCCTAACAAATACATGCTTTCTTCAATCTAATGATATTAATCAATAAATGTATGGATTTTACTGGATGCAGTTCTGAATCCTTTCCATTACAGCTTTATCTCCTAGAGCACCTCTATTTTTCATGAGGGGAAAGGCACACATGCTGCTAGGTGTTGGGAAAGAGCTGCTTAAAAATATCTAGCAGCTTTTCCAGGGAGTCAAATGATAACCCTTTTCATGTAAGCTCCTGAGGTGATTGCTCTTTGCTTGGAGCAGTCTGCTGTCTGCTCCCGTCAAGTGCTGTGTGACTGATACGCTGATCATTAACACACCAGATGTCTGGTCTAGCCACAGAGACTTCTGGAGCTTCTTTTGATACTATTAATCATTCAGCTTCACTGATTCCCACGGAACAATCAAGATCATGTAACAAAGAGGATGGGGAATAAAAATCAGTGCTAGAGTTTTGAAAGAGAGACTAAATTGCATAGGTGTAATAAAGTGATTTTTTAAAAAAGATTTTTTAAATTTATGCACAAGGGCTGGGGTGTAGGCCAGAGGTGCAGGGAGGAGGTGAGAGGATTTGCCAGAAACAGAGTGGGGAGCAGAACTGGCAGATAGACTGAAATACACTGCTGAGTGAAACAGTGGGCAGGACAGGAGGGTCTGCTGAGCCATGTGGGTCATCTCCCTGCCCAGGATCGAACTCGTGCTGCAGTGGCTAGGGATGCTTCATAGTGCTGAGGCTTAACCCCATGAGCCTCCAGAGAGGCCCAAAGTGACTTTGTAACTATTGAAATTAAACTTTATTTTACTAAAAGTTAAAAATTCCCTTAACAAAAGTACTTTAACCATAATCTATAAATAGCATTCTACCCCTTCCTTGGAAAGTGTCTAATAATAAATCTTTCTAGAAGGGACATAATAACTGCAAAAGTATATACACCAAGATCAATGTCTAGCCAGAAGCTATTCGTTTTTTAAATTGAATAAATAATTGGTATAATTTTTACACATTATGTATAAAATATGAAACGTTAAGTGTAATGAAAATTACACTTATAAATTTTGGAAGCTTGTAGTTTCAATTATTTAACAAATCATTAATTACAATGACAAAATAATTAACTACATTTACTTTCATACTTTTATGTGCATTAGAATTTTTTAGAAGGTGTATTTGCTTCAGAACAGTGCTGTTTTCTGTCTATGTATGATTCTCTAATACTTTGAATATTTAAAAATATCAGTTCATCTGAGGAAGAAAGTTAAGTTTTATTCCTACCTCACAGAGGAGGAAACTAGAATATCAAATAAAGACAAAATAATCCTACCTTAAAATTTAGTGTTATAGATCTATTGATTCTGTTCACATTCTAGATGAAAATATTAATGAACATATTGAATATTTCAAAACTGCCAAAAGAGATTGAAATAAAGAACTAAGTGTCAAATCTATGATGTATCCTAATGTTTTTGATTGGAACATTGTAAGAGGGTTTCATCATAAAAAGTAAAATAATTTAAAAAATAAAACATTAAAAATAATACAATTAAAATATGTGAATACATACATATATACACATGGAAAGTTTCAGGCTTGTTAATTTTCTCACAAATATACATGGAAGATTTTCTAACAGACATTTTAATAATATTTAAGGAAAGTTAAATATTTGGATTATAATTAGTTAGAAGGGTTTATCAGGATTCTCCAGAAATATAAAATCAGTAGAACACACATGCACATATACATATTTTAAACATATGTATTTGCATACATATTATGTATATATCTGTATGTACGATATCATGTATATATATGTATACATATATAAAATATTTAATACAACTGTGAGAGAAATAGAAAGTCCCGAATCTCTAGGGCAGGCTGGCATGCTTGCACCTCTTGGGCAGAAACTGATGTTGCAATATTGAGGACAAATTTCACTGTCTTCAGGGAACCCCTAGTTGTGCTCTTAAGAGTTTTAAACTGGGGCCTCCCTGATGGTGCAAGGGGTTAAGTCCCAGCACGATGAAGCTATCAGCAGCCACCACAGCATGAGTTCAATCCCTGGTCAGGGAGCTGACCCACATGGCACATCAGACATCTCTTGTCTAGCCTGCTGCTCCTCTCAGCCATGTATTTCAGTGGATCTGCCTGTTCTGTTCCCCACTCTCTCTGGTAAATCCTCTCACATACCAATCTCACACCCCCTGCCCCCACACCTGTGGCTTGCACCCCAGCTCTGTATGCATAAAAAAATAAAAAGAGTTTTAAGCTGATAATCATACATACATTATTAACAATACTGAATGCAAACTGATTACAGCTATTAACTATATCACAACACCTAGATTAGTGTTTGATTAAATAACTAGGTATTTAACCTAGTGAACACATGAAACTGTCACCGAGGACAAGAAATTTGCCTCTTGTGAGAAATTTACCAGTGTCCTGGTGGGCACACCCACAACACGTAAACTGGCACAAAAAAGGGAACTGATTATATTTGATTTTAAAGTGTTAGCTTATCAATGGGAATTTAAAAATCTTTTTTTTTTTTTGTGGTTGTTGATTTACATCACAGTATATGTCTCAGGGTTTAGGTTTACACATCTACAAATGCTTGTTATTTCACCACACCCACTAAAGTGTCCATAGTCTCCATTGGACCCCCTTTGATCCCACCCAACACATTCCTCTTCTGGTATCCTGAATCATAGGCCTATGGGTTCTTCACCATCCTGTTTTCATACCTCATCCTCTCCCTTCTCCTCCTCCTTCCCTCTTGGATTCTTCAAATCTATGGTCACTTTTCAAGGTTTGTCTTTGTCTGAACTTTGGGTAAAACCATTTATCTTTCTCCTTCTGACTTAATTTGCTTAACATATAATCTTTTATTTTAGAATACTATTCACTTTTATAATGTCACTCTACTTAACAAGCATGCTATTTTCATAAGAACCAACAATCTGTAGAAATTAGACAGGGAATTTTAGGATTCTCAGATCAAGAAAAGATATCTATCTCCAAATGTTTGTGTCCTACCTGTAACCTATGGCATAGCTTAGTGATCAGAGGTAGATTTTCTGAGTTTGGATTCCATTTCTGACACTCCTTAGCTGTATGGTCTGTGATCTTAGTTATATGATCCATCTTTATCTATCTAATGGGCACAGGAAAATTCCAACCTCAGAACCTGCTGTGTATAATGTTTGTTTCAGGACATGTGCTATGGAATTGTTAGATAATATTATCTCTGGGGATGGTGGATATACTCTTGAGTATCCTTTAGTTTGTCATCTGAATGTCATTGAAATAAAGCCAAGTACTGCAATTTATATTCCTGAACTTGGTAAACTAAATTGGTGTTATATAACTTTGGATTTGTGGGCTAATGCTGACCAAGAAACTATTAGTTAAAGATTGTGATGAAATAAAAACAAGAGTAGATGGCTGTGATGTTTCTATTATATGAAAGTGGTAGTACATAATGGATTGATTAAAAAAAAAGACCATTAAAAAGATTAGTCCCTCACACCACCAAAAATTATTTGAGAAGAACTAGTCTTAGAATTCATTTTATGTCTCCTGAGAAATTATAGTTGTAGTGCCTATTATTGGCCCATGGTTGCCTTAACGTTGTTTTGGGTAGTCTGTGTCTCTAAACTGGAGTAGAGAGTCTGTGGTGTATAGGACTCCAATTTGTTTGTGTCACTAAGAACTAGAGCAAGTATTGGCATATATTAAGAGCCTGATAATTATGATTTAGATGAATGAAAACATGCATAAGTGATAGAAAATCACTAGTCCAGTATAATAAGTGAGTCTGTTGTTTTGCTGTCTCTAAGTTGAATGAGAAGTTCATGAGAAAATAAGAGTGTTAACAGATCTTGATATATTTTGGATATTAATAGATATTAAGAGGTCATAAAAATTTACATTATACTGACTCTGAAGTGTATGGATATTATAAAAAGCACACTGCCCTTAAATCTGAGCATAGGTTTTACTGACAGTTTAAAATGAATGAGCCATATTTTAGGTGTAGACTAAAGAATGAGGAGAAAAGAAGAAGAAAATGGCTTTAGAAGAAACCCTTATTGCAAAGTAAGCTTTTGGCAAGTCACTCTTTATCTGCACATAAATGGTGGTTTCTCCAAGCATATATCAGGAGTTGTAAGTATCGACACTCTTACTACAACGTGAGGAAAGGAGAGTTTAATTGAGTATATAATAGTATAAGCACCGTAATTTGTGGGGAGAGGGTTGTCGATTTAGGTTTTTTTCTCCCAAACTAAAAGGATAGGAGACGTTGTATATGATCTCTGTGTTAGGTTTTGAACTAACATCCATAACTCAGTAATGCTTTGCTAAAGTGACTTTCTTTTAAGAAAGCATGATGTTTTCTCTGCATGGAAACTGCTATCTTTTTTCCTGACTTCTTGAAAAAATATCTTTTCATAATTGTCTGGTAGGCATTGCTCATGAGTCCCTGATAACATTTCACATCATTTTCATTGTGTTCTGCTAACACATCAGATCACCTCATCATAAACCACAGACCAGGGGAACACAGAGAAAGCCAATAGATATTGACCCTTTGGAATAAGTAATTTTTATTAATCCTAGAAAGATCAAAAGAAGTGTGTTCAACTAAAACTTATTTAGACTCCAAAGAGCAGTCAAGAAGTCTTTGAGATTTCTGGAGTAGAAAGAATATTTCCTGTACATACAGCAACAGTTAAATCAAACAAAAAAGTCTCTAGTGGTTACTTACTAAAAATATCAGTAAATTGTCATCTATGTTTCTGTAGCACTAAAATAACTCATGTATATTTATTGGGCCTACTTGCATGCTTCTCTGGCACAATGTTATGAAGCAGTAAAGGCCATCCATCAGCTTTTCAGTCATGCAGACCTGTATTTGAATTCAAACTCCACAGTACACTAACTATGTGACCTTGGGTAAATCACTTTCAATCTCTGAGCCTTCTTGTATGAAATAGAAATTATAATACACATCTCACAGAATTATGGTGACTGTTAGTTATAAAGTACATAGCAGTAATTCTAGTATATAGTATATCCTCAATAAATGTTGATTTCCTGCTGGAGCGTCTTTTGAAGTAACCAGTCTGATTTCATATTTCCAGTTCATATGTCCATTTGTTTGTAGTTCAATAGCAGAAGTGAATTTACTTGCACATGGTGGAATGTATATTATGTTTGTTATAGTCTTTCTTCAAAGATGTAGTTTTTCTTTTCAATACTATTGAAAAAATAATTCTGGTCACTGCAAGAATTACTAGGCATTAATTTCATTTCTTGTCCACTTCAGTTTATAAACTCAAGTTTAATCTCTTTTAAAATAGCAGGACTTGTTTATTTCATTTTCCAAATGCATATTTTAAAAGTGTAAAGTAAATATTTCTTCTTTAATTTTACTTAATTTCCATTTATCCACACAAAAAAGAATAAGTGAAACCAATATAAAATGCTATGTATAGTAATGGTGTATTAGCCAATTATCTTCTAGAACTCCACATTAAATTTTCATATATGTTGTTTCATAACGTGTGTTGACATATTTTCATCTATAGTGTTCTCTTATTTCCAAAAGTACTATGAGCTTTTTTGACCAGTTTCATGGGGTTATAAAGGGTTGAATTTCATACAGTTCTTTTCCATTCTAAATGAACCAGCAACATTCTGGAATTTTTTTTTAAAAGATTTATTTATGCATATAAGCACTGGGGTACAGGCCAGAGGTGTGTGTGTGTGGAGGGGGGGGTGGGGGGGTGAGAGGATTCACCAGAGACAGAGCAGGGAGCAGAACAGGCAGACTGACTGAAACACACTGCTGAGGGGAGAAGCGGCCGAGGCAGGAGAGGTCTGCTCTGCCATGTGGGTCCCCTCCCTGGCCAGAGGCAGGGATAGAACTTGTGCTGCAGCGGCTGAGGTTTGCTTCATAGTGCGTTGCTTAACCCACTGCGCCACCAGGGAGGCCCTGGAATTTCTTTTATAAAAACTAAAAGAAGGTATTCATGGTGGGTAGAATTGAACTTTTGCTATTAAGTCTAAGCCTTTTGTACAAGAAAATGATAGCAGGGGTGGAAATCTCTGAACCATCCTTACTTTTTGCTTTGCAGTCAACAAATAATAATTGGGAGGAGGCTAATGCATGATCTTTTGAAAAAAGGTTTATGAAAAAAGTAATGATTTAATTGGTAAGAAGGATTCCCTAACAAACACATTTGATACAGTTGAATATTCAAAATTAACATTTGCTTAACAACATGCTGCTTCATATGGCCATACATCTTCCCTGGAGCTCCTCCTTACAGATATGTAGGGGACAACGAGCAACAGATGTCGCTGGAATCCATCTGACAGAGAAATTTAATTTCAAAAACTCATATTTCACATTCAGGGATATTCTATTTTCCAGGGTTTTCTGTCAAACCTATCTTTTACCTGTGACTTTTCCTCATCCACTTTCAAAATTCCCACATAAAACAAGAACATTCAAAAATAGATAGCTTTTACCCTGAGCATGGGTAACCTTATAGCTCATGAATGCAGAATGACTTGATTAGTAGAATTCAGACTATAGCATGAGCCGTTTGTTTAGATAAAAGACTGCTTTAGTGATCAGAACATGAGCGGTGGTTGACAAAATCCTGATATCACCTCACAGAAAATATCTTTCAGTGTAGCTGTCTCGGACTACAACCAATATGTGAGATACCTGAGTAATGACCTCATATAAATGAAAGAGCAGATGAGGATGGCAATGTTCAATATCTAGTTCACTGAGACAAATATCTTGAAACATCTAGAAAAGTCTGTTTATTTTCAAAACTCATGATTTGTTTAATATTTCAATTTAAGCAGGTTAAAGTAAGATCTATTTTAGTAATGGTTTATTAAAATTTTTGCTGTGCAGTATATATTTTTGCCATTGTTATCTAATAGAAATGTTATTTAAAAATAATGTCCCGCAGTTTCTTTACTCACATGAGTACTAACATTTCATGGTTTTCTTTTGATTTGAAATATAAGCAGTTTTTTACATGTAATAATGGATTTAAATGGTAAGAATTAGAAGATTTTGATTCTGAAGAGTAGGTACTGGTGAAAGAAAACAACTAATCATTTAATAATCAGTGACCATGATGAACAATTACAGTTTTCACTGACCCAAGGAGTTTGCATTGCTTTGGGGAAGACAATTCATAAACTAAAAATTTCATAATCTATAGCTAATCAGAAAGGTTTTTTTTTTCTATAAATGGTCTTATGATAAGTATCTAGGCTTTGCATGTCTAGGGGAAAGTGTAATAGAGGATACTACATAAGCAGATGTTTAAAAAGAGAAAATAGTCTTCTCCCACATTGCCCTGGCCTTCCCCCTTTACTTGGGGTAGATCACCTCTGATGGTGGCTCACCTTTGGGGCAGGTGTAGTCAACGATGTGTACTTCAAACCAGAGAAACCAGCCTGAGGTTGTGGGGCCTCTTTGGTATTGAGGAGTCAACTGCCTCAGTCAGATTCAGCTTCTGCCATAGTGAAACTTAGATTCCAATGCACTCTTCTCTCTTCCCAGAGAACTCAGTTATTTCAATTTAAGCAGGTGGTTAAAGAGAAGTTATTCATTGCTGAGTTGCTTATTCTCCAGTTGAAATTCTGCTACTTAGATTCTACTGGCAGTTACCTGTAGCTAAAGTCCAAAAAGTAAGTGGTGACCTACACAGTGGTAAGGCCCAGCTGTAGGCTAAGAAGAGAAGCAAGAACACAGAGGGGAGTAACAGAGCAGAGGCAGCTTCCTAGGCTTGCTCTCTGACTTACCATGCCATTGAGTCCATTATAGGTGCCCATAACTCACAATAATTTAGAGGTAAGGATCAAGCTCCTTGCTATATCAGGAAAAAAATTATTAAATGGGATGTATGTTGAACCCAGTGCTAAAGGATAACTGGAAATTGAAAAAAGAGAGGAGAGAAGAGACCACTCCAGATGGATGAAATGAAATTAGTAAAGGATAACTTTGTAAAAGGTCAAATCTTTACTCTTATAAAATAGATTTGTGCCAGAGATTTTACTTGACTAATTTTTATCTCAGTCATTATGTAGGAAATCTGTAAGATGTAAAAGACAGTTCAAAAGAGAACTAAACTTCTCTAAAAAAAAATCTATGAAAAAACTATAAAGAACAAAGGAGCAAAGAAAAACCATAAAACCAGTTCTTGAAAACTAATCATAGATAGGAGGCATTCAAGGGGGAGGGGGATGAGGAGGAATGAGAACAAGGCAGGGTATGGAGTGTGCTAAGGGGAGAGCAAATGGACTGTGGGTTTGGTTGAGGTGGGAAAGATACCATGACCACACCTAGGGGAAGAAATTTTATAATATCAAAATATTCAAAAAAGGTATAAAACAATGGTACATCAATAGTGAGACAATAGAAAATAATTGGACCTAGTAAATGGAAAATAAGCCCCACCAAAAAAGAAGAAATTTGAAAAAGAGAATCAAAGAATACGTGGGTGTGTGTATACACACACACACACACATATGGTCATGAGGGAATGCTGAGATCAATTTGTTACAGATTACACAGCAATTTCATCTCCATCATCCAAAAATCATTTACATTTCTATGAACAAGAATCATTTATAACATCATCATCTCCCCACAATTTACCTTCAAGGACTGCAAAATAGTCAAAGACAAGAAAAGACCCATATCTTTACAAATTCGGAAAGTACTGGAAAGGTCCTTTAAAAAATGTTCAATATTCTATTGAATACCTACCCAGTAATCATTTTTCCATTTCATATCCTTTCACCTGACAACATGAACAAAAATAAAAGAGTGCAATCTGTTTGGACCATGGGCAACTATCTGAATGCCCTGCCTTTAATCATTTGAGTTTTTTAGAATTGCTGTCTATGACATTCTATTTTTGCCATATTAAACCTGAAAGTGTTAAAACATATTTTAATGTTATCATTTCCAGTTACTTGGTAGGTGTGTGAGGAAACTACTGAGAAATCAAAATTGGTGGACAATAGGGGGCTTTTCAATGCCGTTTGGATTGCATACTGCATACAATAACTTTTGATTCTATGCGTAAAGATAGACAAGAATAGACCTGCTCTTTGTTTTAGTTTAAAGAAGTACATAGGAGGAAACATCAAAATGAAACAAAAATGATAATACCAAGGAAATGTCTGCCACAAAGCCCAGGCACTCGACTGTAAAAAGATAAATGGGTTCTAGCGTATAATAAATTTAGAAAGACAGTTTTTCTTTCCTTTGTTAAAATGGGCATAAAACTAACACTAAAAATAGAAAATACACAAAAACATTAGGACAAAGAAGT
The DNA here is from genome assembly GCA_019455555.1 of Galemys pyrenaicus. Lineage (NCBI taxonomy): Eukaryota > Metazoa > Chordata > Mammalia > Eulipotyphla > Talpidae > Galemys > Galemys pyrenaicus. The sequence continues at coordinate 4,916,514 of JAGFMF010011942.1, read as the reverse complement.
AGAAAAAAAATACCAAGTTGAACTAGAAAATTTGATGCTGTGTCTACAGTGTTATCAGGGCCCTGTAGGTCCCTGGAGTGATAAGACAGTGCTTGTTTACGTATCACACGGTAAGTGATGCTCTTGCCAATGACCTGGCCTTTTAGATAAATGTCCAAACCACGTTCAGAATATTTTCATTATGAAGACAAGTACAGTGTGTGGTTTTTGAAATACTTCTGCCAAAATTAAGTTATGCTTTAAAATATGAGTGCTCAGAAGTAATATCAGGCTCTTTAAAAGTAGTAAAAAGTTGAGATTTTGTTATAGCTAGGAAGAATGCATGAATGGCTTACAGGCAGTGGTGTCAGGAAAGGATGGAATGAGAGTCATCAGGGATATTACTAGTAGACTAAAAAAATTTTCACCAGTTCTAATATTCCACTAAGGTTTAAGGTAATCATTCCATTTCTGATGCTCAGTTATTTGAGAAAATTTCAAGGACTAGATAGCTAACTCATCTCATTGCCTGCTTGTTTCATGATGTTCAACTGTCATATTAGATAATATAGCAGGTAACATTTATTGTATTTCATGGCATGTAAGTCACTGCGTTAAATCTTTTATATGTGTGTGTGTGTTTACCTCATTTAATTCTCATGATTAGCATATGAGGAAGCCATATTACCTTTAGTTTATAGACGAGAAAATAGTGGCATAGGTCAAATTATGATTATGAAACTATTTTATGACAATCTTAAATCCAGATCGTATAAATGTACTACTTGGTCTCTCCAGCATTTTGCTTCTTCTGTTTAATTCCCAACATAACTACTTGGAATATTATTGTCCCTATTTTACATGTCAGGAAGCAGGCATAAAGCAGCTAACTTGTGTGTGCACTGCCAGTGTGTGAATGTGCACACGGTAGAGTTTTCTACGTTGTGAAAGTGCAGAGAGGATTTGCCATTGTGTGCCTGCTCTGTTAGGCTCCTCTGAAAGGGGAGTCTGCAATCCTCAGCTGAAGGGACCCAGTGGGCAACTTGTGGCCACCTAGAAAATGCAGATACCACCTTGAAGACATTCAAATTCAGTTTCAAACAAACAAAAACCAATGTGTGTTGTTTTAACAAACAGTTGTCTCCTGGGCATATTCTAGTTCGACAGTCTGTGACCCTGAAGGTGGAGGGTGAAAGACCAGTTGGGATAGAATTTAAGAGACAGAAGCTGAGTCACAGAGCTTAGCTGGGTTTTTCTAATGATGTGCAATTAGAAAAAGTATCCATTAATTCCCATGGCTCTGATCCCTGAAGCTGTCGTGAATCCTAAAACAACTTTTTCCAATCTCCATTAGAAGATATAGCCTATTTTTTTCATTTTTTCAAAAATATAAACATATATATTTATATGTAATAAAATCTCATTACAGGAGGCAGCATGCAGTTCCATTCCCTGCAACCAATGAGCCTAACAAAAAACATTGCACTATCATTTGCCTTGAATTTTTCACACGTGTTTTTTTCAGTTCAGATTGTGTTCTGGCTTCTCTGAGCTGTGTTTTGCTCTGCTCATGAATGAAACATGATAGCTTCTCATGGAAAGACAAAAAAAGGCATGATAACTGTTTCTGCTATGTAATGGGATTAAGCTATTCAGTCTGAAAATAAATGCTAAAGTATCAAATTGCTTCAATTTATTAATAACTTTTTAGAAAGAATTCCAAAATCGGGGAGTAGCTCTAGGCAAGTGTGCGTTACCTTGAATAAACTATCAGAAGGGCACGCAATAGAACTTGTCAGATTGACATTTAGTCCTTACCTGTAGCCTCAGAATCACAGTATTCCAAGGATATGTGTAGAATACTTGATATAAATTACATGGAGAGGGAAATAAGCCCCAAGTATACTTTAACAGGTATACTTCTTCAGAGATGCAGCCCTACCTTCACCAGCATTACTGAATTTTCCAAAGACATGGAGATGGCTATTCCAGGCTTGCCTCTCATTGCAGCACAGACAAGTACAGGGAAGTGGGGCACCTAGGGTACAGAATGCCAGTAGCTGCAGGCTGAGCACTTGCACAAAACTGAGAGTGAGCATTTAGTAAACTTTGCAACTTTGATGCTTTATCTTGAAGGAGGCTCTCTCAGGTAGGACCTACTATGTGATTTGAGGATCCAGTGCAAACTGAAAATGTGGGAGACATTTTAAAGCAATTATTAGCACTCCATGCAGAACACCGAATCCTGAGATGTGTCTGCTGGAGGTTGTGCTCTGCTCTCAGGCATCGCAAGTGCAGGGTTAGCTCTTGCACTAAGCTGTGAGGGAATGCCTTCTGAAATGTTGCACTCTACATGCCTCACTAGCCTCATTCTAGGCTCAACACTGCTCCATAAATTTATTTATTCATTATGATGGTTAATTTCATGTGTCAAATTGACAGGGGTAAGGGATATCCAGATAGCTAGTAAAACATTCTGGGTGTGTCTATGCGGAAACATTAGCATTTAAGAAGGTAGGATGAGTGCAGAATTTCACCCTCACAAATGCAGATTGGTGTCAGCTAATCCATTGGAAACATGAATGGAAACATGAATGGAAACATGAATGGAAACATGAATGGAACAAAAAGCAGAGGAAACCTAGCTAGGGGTTTGTCTATTTTGTTTATTTTTTCAAAGAACCAACTTTTAGTTTCATTGATCTTTTGGATCATTTTCTTAACTTCTAGGTCATTTAT
>JAGFMF010011942.1:4837139-4913134 GCA_019455555.1 Galemys pyrenaicus | reverse complement strand
AGATGGTGATGGGGAATACATGGGGATTACAATTAATGGCAAGTATATGTAAATTTTAAAATATTTTAATAAAAAAATGAAAAAAAAAGAAAGAAAAAATAAATAAATTTTGTCTTACATCATAATGATGATGATGAAAAAAAAAAAAAAAAAAAAAGCAGAGGAAGGCCTATTACATCTGATTGAGCCTGCCCATCCATACATCTCACCAGTTCGCAGATAGGGGAGCTTTTGGTTCCCTAACCTTTCAGACTAGGACTGAGATACAAATAATTCCCCTGGTTCTCAGGCCTTCAGGTTTCAACTTTAAATATACCACCGGGCATTCCTGGGACTCTAGCTTGCTGACAGCAGATTGTAGGCTCTCTCTCTGTCCCCATAATCATGTGAGCAAGCTCATAGCAATGTCTTTCTGTATATTCTATTGGTTTTGTCTGGAGAACGCTGACCAATGCATTCATCGACTCCTATTTATGTGTAATGATTTGGCACACACTCTTCTGTACGGTGGAGATACAGTCAAGGGCAACTTCAAGTGCAGTTGCAAAGGGCCTCAGAAGGCCCTGAGATTCATTTAGTGCTCTGCTACAACTATCTTGAAATTCCTAAAAGTATCTTAGCAAGGAGTTCCATGTTCTCCTAGTGTACCTGATCACACTCATTGTTCCTGAATACAGTAGAAAAGGAAACAAAACAGTCTCTGCACTCATTGAGCTAATGGCTTATCTCTGCTTAGCTGCTGCTCATTTAAGCTGCCCTAAACAGAGCTTGGCCGCTAAGCACAGCGGACATGGTTTCAGTACACAATTTTTGTGATAGTATAGCCACATCAGGGGAACTTTTAAGGCTCATTCACAGACTGATGGAATTTTGGGCATCTTCCAGAGGAAGGATCCACAGTTAGTTAGCTTCTCCTCAAGGTAATTTTACTTCAGGAGCCTCATTGCTCTTTGTATCTAAATGGGAATAAACTAGTTTACTGTGAGAACTGAAGGAAGACATGGCAGAAGAATCGATAGGACTTCACGTATCTTCAATGAGGGAGATACTGCCTGCAAGGAGACAAAAGTTGGATATTGAAGGGTCAAAAAAAAAAAATCCATCTCTCTTTATCTAATACGCAAATCTACACAAAGCACACCAACAGATATACAGAAATGTAAAAAAAGTTTTTTTAAAACAGTTGTCTGAAAAGGCTCCTTAGATGAGCAACAATAAAAGGTGAGAAACAAAGGGTTTCGATATTTGTATTTTTCCTCACAGAAAGTCATAGGTACTTAGATACATTTTCATCTCCTCCCCATAGATCACTTTTTCATAACAACTTGGAAATCAGCTTTTACTAAAAAAGAAAAAGAGAGGAGATACGTTAATAAAATCCTGAGATAAATACTCAAATATCTGAGCTACTCAATGACTCTTCATAGAATAATAAATGGCCATTTGTCTCAGTTAAATAAATAAAAATTTAAAAAATATAAGTTGTCAGGATTTGAAGCCACTGTTGATGAGAAAACTATGAGGGATATATCAATTTATCATTCCAGAGTAGAAGAAACAAGAAAAAGTTTAGGAGAAGATAAGTAGAGTTAGAAGGTTAAATTGTAAAAAGAAAAAAAAAATGACCTTTTTCCTGAACCCAAAGGATTAATGACATATTAAAACTATGCAAATGGACTTTCCTTATAAAAATAATGAAGGCAATATTTTCTTAAACTGGCCACATGTAGAGGCACATATTGATAGAACTGGAGGGAAGTAGATGCACTCAGGATCTGAATATGATTTGGAGGGAGACTGTTCATGATAGTTTAACTTGTAGGGGGTGAGGAAAGTTGCAATCTGATCTTTATGGCACCCTACTTCAGAGGCATTGGCCACCCAACTCCTGGGGTTCTTTGATTTATGCCAATCAGCAGGAACTTAGTAAAGGGGTAATAGTACTATGACTAGGAGTAAACAGAATCTAAATAGGAAGAGGTGAAATCTAATTTTTGTGTAAAACAAATGAAAAGATCATTCCCTGCAAGACCAAATAATTGTGCACAGTAAACCCAATGTACTTTGGAAATACTTGGGAATATTTCCAGCACCCAGTGTAACACATGTGTTTCAATGTCTGTGAAACAAATTGTACTGGAGATAAAGTGGCTATTCTTAAGCAGCCCATATGTTGCCAAAGTGTAAATGTTTAATTAGAAAATAGCTGTTCTCTCTTTTTCAGATGTGTTTGATCAAATGTATTTTATCTTGAAGCTTTTAACTTTAAAGTTTTTTTCCCTATAGAATTTTGTCAAATTAGGAGCACAACTGACTTTATTTCAATATACCTCACTGTACCTTTACATAGAAGTATTTACATTAAAGATAATTACGAGATACTACCTCACACCTAGGATAATGGCCCATATTAAAAAAAAGAAAACAGAAACAGAAAGTGCTGGTGAGGATGTGCTGAAAAGGGAACCATCTTAACTGCTGGTGGGAATGTAAACTGGTCCAGCAACTGTAGAAAGATGTGTGGAAACTCCTCAAAGCACTAAAAATGGATCTACCATATAGCCCAGTGATTCCACTTCTAGGGATCTACCCCAAAGACACAAAAAAGTAGAAACCTGCCCTTCTGTTTATTGCAGCAGTATTTATAGTAACTAAGACATGGAAACAATCAAATGCCCCGGAACAGATGAATGGATCAAAAAGCTGTGGCGCGTGTGCACACACACACATACACACTGAAATACTACTTAGCAATTAAAAAAGATAAACTTGTGCTATTTACAGCAACATGGGTGGTGCTGGAAGGGATTATGTTGAGTGAAATGAGTCAGGCAGGAAACGATAAATATAGATGGTTTCAGTTATAGGTGAGATATAGAGAAACCAAACAAAAGGTCAGCAAAAAGACAAAACTTGCCATCTGAGAATGCAAACTGGTCTGAGGGATTTAGGAGGGGGAGGGAAAGAGTTAAAACAGGGGAGGGGAGAGCACAAGACTGTGGAGATGGATCACTGGTGCTGTGGTGGTGGTGAACTACAGGGCTAACACCTGAGAGGGAAAATAAAATACTATTCAAAAGCTAACAACAATGTAAAAAAAAAAAAAGTACTTTAAAAATAATCTTATGAGCATTTAGTAAAGTCAATACATCTATTAACATTTAAAAACCAACATTTGAGGTTTCACCAAAGTGTGAATTTTCTGATTTTTCTTCTTGTTCTATATACTAAAAGTAATTTTATATTTTTATTTATTTTATTTTTAGGTCTAGTAAAAATGTGGGATTGTGTCTTTTTTATTTTAGAATATATTAGTCTATGATGGTTAGAAATTTTAAATATATATATATTCTTTACCACAGAAAGTTTGAGATGTACTGAATAATACAACAAATTGAAGACTAAAGTAAGTTGCTGGATATTTTAATTTGGCATTCTCAGTGTTAATAATATTTTGACATTATCAAAAATGTAAACTGTATCATAGGACTTGATAAGATCATCTAGAAACAGATATTGCTGAGGAAGATAAGGGTGCTCATCAGAGAACCCTTGAGTATTCCACAAATAGAAGTTAAATAAATGAGGTGTATGCTCCAGCAAAAGAACTTTGAAAGAAGTATTTAGAGATACTGGAGTATGAAAGGCAGGGAAAGGATATTCCTGGAGCCAAATACTAACAGACTCCGAAATGGAAATGGGATCACTTGTATGAAATTTTGATATGACTGATTAGTATGAAAACAGAAATGGACCCATTGGGTTTGACAATAAGGAAATCATAAAATGAGTTGCAACAAGTTTTGGTGCAATGACGTATAGAAAAAAACTTGTAATTGTGTAGGGAGGTTGAGTCAAGAGGAGTGTATGTGTGAGAAAGTGTATGTGTTTTAAAGGAAGTGCAACTATGATCTACGTGTATCTATATGTGCACTCAGGGGAAAACCTCCATAGTAAAAGACAAAGTGACTTTGGAAAAGTGATAGATAGCTCTTGGAAAAAAGGGAGTGGAATCCAACATATTCATGTTTGTCTTGTCCTTTGATGGGAGACTTGATACCATAATTAAAGCAACAGACATAAAGATAGAAAGAATACAATAGTTACACTTAATCAACAGTTACAGACGCAGATAAACATGTGAAAGGAAATTTGATCAGGTGAAAAAGTAAGAAAACAAAAAAGTTAAATAAATAATTCAGCCAGAAACAAAAATTAAAATCCTCTCCATTCCTTTGATGTTAAGCAGGGTAACATCCTGCTTCTACCACACCACACATTCCCAAACATAGTTGTTAACAAAAGCATTTCCCATAATAATTCCTTCTATTTTCATAGTGAAAATATAGGAAAAATCAATGTTCAATTAACAATGGCAGAGTAATATTATTAATGTTGTTTTTGTTAGAATCAATGCATTGAGAGTGTTTACTAGTTCACATTTCCAAGCAAATAAAGTACAAATAAAACTAGACTTTGCTGATGATTTATAATGCTATGCTTATTAATAATACTGTATTAATAATGCTGGAACTTATAGAATGTTATAAATCAATGTTATTTCAAGAAAAAAATTTAAGAGACTTTATTTATAGTACTGTTCATGGTATGGCTGCTCTAATGTTTCCTTTGACTCATTTTCCATCTCCTAAAATTTAAGGTGCTGTCTCTGTTCTGCTTTTACCTATTACTTCTGATGAGATGTTTTCTCCTTCCCAAACATCTGTGGGCAGGATTTATTTCATAAACTTTTCCTTAACTTCTCTGTTACTAATGAAAAGAACATACTCTGAAAGAAAGAAGAAAATACTTTTTAGAGGTTTTCTTAACTTTGCTGTTTTGTTTGGTTTATTTAACTGCTAGGGGGAAAATGCAAACAAACAGTAAAAAGGCCCCTTGTGTGACTCTAAATCTTTGTATTTTTTCACTAACACAGCACACGAAGTATACAGTATATACCTACAGTACACAAAGAACAAAACTCAAATTCTACTCAGAGAAAAAACAAAAGTAGACATTTGGGTATTTTTCTCAGAGAAAAGCAGGTCAGGGTGAAGGTGAGAGGATATGAGATGAGGAAATACAGTAACTTCGGGTTCCACCCTGGAGCCACAAAGTGGTGGAGAGTTGGACAGCGGAGGTCCTGAGATGTTATTGACTGCCCCCCTCTCGCCTCTCTCTGTTGTCACCACACCTAACTGGGGATGTGAGCAAGGGTGATAGAAGACTCCGGTTCAGAAAGAGTAGCAAACCTGAAGCTCCTCTTGAATGAAGTTGGGAGGAACCCTTGCCCAAGATTTTGGCAGTTATACTTGAAACTTGTCTTTGGCTAGAAAGCAGTTCAGCTTCCTCCAAAAGTACATGTATTTGGGATAAGGAGAGTATAAGAAACAAACCTATATATATTCTTGAATACTACTTTTTTATGGCTTCTTAAATAACTGGTAAATATATGCATTTGGATTGAGCACTTTTCAAGACTCTCACTTCCCCAGATGACACCCCAAGCTGGTAATAAAAAAAAAAAAAATGATATCCTGCCATTTGGAATAATATGAATGACATAGAGAGGGAATTATGTTTACAGAAAAAAAGTCAGAAAGGAAAAGATAAACATCATACTTTATATATTGAAAAACTAAACAAATAGATAAACTAAATAAAAACTTTAGACTGAGATCACTTAATAGTTACTGCAAGGGAAGGGAAATAGAGTTAGATAAAAAGGGTGAAAGGAATCAGTTGTAAGGTGAAGGATATAATTGGACTTTTAATTTACTAAAAACACAGGTGGATCTTAAGGATGTATACCTGGACCTAATATAATGTAATGTTAATTCAATTAAATGTATAAACATGTGGTAATATTACATTTTCCCCTACAATTATGCATTTCTCTTGTGTTATAATGTATTTCTTCAAATGAGTTTCTTTGGAATTAAAATACCTTAAGGATGAAAATATTTATCTGATCTAGTCAATTCCTAAATATTTCAGGTACGCATATAATACTTTTAGAAAGAAAAGGTGGAGTAATTATATTGTATATTTTAAACTTTGCATTTTACCTGTGGGGAAAATAAATTATATTTTCTCATTGTCATTACATATTCTATATACAATTTTAAAGATTGTATAATATTCCATTATGAGTCTTGATGTTTGAAAGATTTTTGGTCTTAATAATCTTATCTTCAAGTATATATGTCTACAGGAGCAAAAGCATTAATTTATTATTACTACAAATCTTAGTTGGAATTAAGCTTTCAGATTCTTTCCAAGCATAAAATGTGACTAATAATTTCTAGAAAATTCTATTTAGGGTAGATATCTAAGAAAAAGCAGGATTTTGGATGTGGCTACATAACAGGGAGAAAGCACAGAGGAGAGGAGGGTGCCAAACAAAAGAAATTTCCTGATTTCATTGTGACACACAAACAAACAAATTAAATAAGAGAAAACCATGTGGACTGTAACATCAAATTAAAGGTTACCAGCAGGAAAGGGAGAAGGGAAGGTGGATAAATCAAGTCAGTTGTATGGTGCAGGATAGACTCTGGCTCTTAATGTTTGACTCAATGTAGTATATATGCATGCCCATTTATAATGATGCACACCTGAAACTTATGAAATGTTAGAAGTCAGTGCTACATCAATAAATAAAAAAGTTTAAAAGGGTCCAGATTCAGATAGAGAGGTCATAGTTAAGAATGCAGCTATAACCTAGAAAGCAGCAATTGTGCAGAGTTAGGGCAGAGAGAACAGTCACTCTTATTTCTCAGTCTATTCCTAGGATTTGTGAAAACTTAGACAGTATTGAGTGATAAAAGTGTTATGAAATTCTTCTCTGGTTTCTCAGATAAACAGTATAAACTGACTTCTAGAGACAGATATGTTCATCCAACTCACTGCCTCTTCCTTGCACTGTCTTTGTGTGCCCTATATACTAGGAGTATGTAGAGATAGTTGAAGAAGGCTTTGCAAGGGTTATAATCGCTGACTCGTAAGCAAAAAACATATGCTCTTACATTTACTACTACTACTAATAATAATACTAATAATTGTACAATTATTAGGTCCATTGTACAATTGAGCTAAAAAAAGCAGGTTGAATAATATACCTGACGTCACATGCCATTCAGTGACAGAACCAGACTAACTTCTATACACACTGATTATTCAATAATCACGTGTCACCTACAATATTCCAGCAATCATGGGGTTAACAAACCAAATTTCCTGTCTTCATGGATCAACAATTCTGGTGGGAGAGGTAAGAGGTAAACAAATAAAACTACAAATATGTCATATAATGTCATGTAGTGGCAAAAGCAAAGCAGAAAATGAAGTGTGGTGTCCCAGAAGGCAAGGAGAGAAAACATTTGAAGAAACCAACTATGTTAACTGCTGTGGAGTCTTAAAGAGAGAGCAAAATTTAATCTCCAAAGGGAGCAGTATGTCAAACAGCACAGCAGCGTGAGACAATATGTCTTTTCCAAGCTACTACAAGTATGACAGGACTCTTCCTAAGGGAGAGTGTGGTGAGAGATGAGACTTGATCATAGTCACGGACTAGATCTAGTAGTTCAAAGATGCTACCTATTAATTTAGGGTGTACCTTGGAGGCCAGTGAAGAAATGTTGTAAATTTTTAAGGAAATGAGTGACATTTTAGATATAGCCCTTCAATGGATGGGGGGAGTCTTGATTCAGAATTCTGGGAATGGAACCAGTGGTGGTAAGTTACAGTAATCTGGAGCAAAAATTATAAAGATCCAGAACAATTCAAGGGCAGAGAAAAATGGAGAGGAGAAGGTAAATCTGATTGCTATTGAAAGACAAGAATCAATAAGACTTGGTGATCCAGTTGATAAAGCAAAGAGGAACCAATAAAATCTTCCATCTCTGTAATTTGATGAAGTACATAGACAGCAATCCCATTCACCAAGTGAGACCACAGGATCAAGAGGATAATATTCAACTTCTAGATTGTTTAATTTGGAGTCATATATAGTTTATTTGTGTGAATGTGGCTGGTGTAGGTGTAAATTATAGGGATATGGAACATAGGAGAATGAAAGATATATTGAAAAATGTAATGATATAGGGATAGTTGAAATTGTGAAAGTGACTAAGGGCATTCTAATAAATTGTGTTTAATTTAAAGAGATGAGGTCTAAGGCCAGGGCATCTAGGTACAATGACAGAAAAGGCTGAGTAGTTGCTATGATGACAACCAAGTAAGAATGGCCTGACCAGAGGTACAAGAACAATAACTGAGAGACAAGACCCTGGGCGTCACTGCCATCATCCAACCATAATGCACCTTGCATGAGCTCATGTTCCCCACATTGTAGCATCATTACAATTCAATAACTAGAAGCCATGAGAAAAAATAAAGGTCTGAAATTTGATCAAATGGGAAACATGATAATCAGCTTTGCTAAGTGTAAAACATGTTATTGCTTAATTTTATTTTTAATATTATAAACATTCCAAATTTTACATTAGAGTGGATGAAAAGAGAGCTCTATTACAAGTATATTCACTTGGCAACATCTTAAACCTGTTAGGCTGTGTTCTATCCATATACTATGTTTCATTTGATGCCTCTGTAACAAAATCTATTCTGGAGACTGGAGAAAGGGAATAGTCAATAGCTTTATGCTATAAAGAAGTTCTATATGAAAAGTATTGAAAGGAGGCTAACAGATGAGGTACTAAAAGGTCATTAGCTACCATGAAAAGAACTGTCTCATTGAAGTTCTGGAAGAAAGAAATGATTTGGGCAGTACTGAAATTACTGTTACTTAGGTATAATTTGGTTGTGTATTACTGTGAACACTGGAACAGTAAATGTAGACAGAGGAAAAGAAGGACCAACGCCTGGAGGTGGATGGAAAGATGAAGATGGCTTGTCTTGTCTTATCATATGTGGGTCATATAAATGATAAAACATCCTCACATCTAAACATATATGTGCCATATGTATATATGAAAGGCACATCTGATTGTCTATTCACAGAAAGAAAATGAAGGAAAAAATGGTATGTTCAAGTAAGAGAGATAGTAATTAAAAAGACTAGAATTCTGTGAGAAAATGAAGGGATAAAATTTTAGTAGGGAGAGGGCCAGGATATTTTGAATTCTGAGAAAATAATTTATGTATTTTTCTAGGAGTCAGTACAGGTTAAGAATTTTGATGGGTGTTTTCTCACCTATTGGCCCCTATTTTCTTTATGTAGAAAAAGGAGAGGTGAAAGGATAGTTTTTGAGAATAAAGATGAGCACTGGTAAAATAGAGGTCTTAAGGAGGTTAAAAGAGCTGCCTGGAAGTTTACTACATAAGTCAATTAGAACCATTGGGGAGGGCAAAGTTCTGATATGACTACCTCAAGACTGCTCTGAGGAGGAGGAGGAGAGGAAGGGAAGAAGGAAGAAATAAAATGTCCAAACATTTATTAAAAATAATGTAATGCAAGTAGAATATCATTCTTCAGTAAGCTGCTTCTGGATACAGAGAAATATAAATTTGCTGTGGTAGTTTTAAAATATATAGAAAAAATTATCTGATACTTCCCCATCCCTATGAAAAAGGTGGAACCGAAGCTCTCTATACTTGAGAAGGACTATTCTTAGTAAATTGCTCCTAATAATACTGTGACAGAAGTAGTGGTATATAACTTCAGAAGTAGGCTACGTAATAACATATTTTAACTTCTCTTTGTGTGTGTGTCACTCATTTCAGAGAAGATGGCTACCATGTCACTAGGACACTCAGGTAGCAGAGTCTTTCCTGTAGTGAGGACCAGTAGTTCTCCAAGACAGTCATTTTGGCAATAGATCTTTTAACCTCAAATCAAGGAGATTTCAGATCATTGCAGAAGTGCAACCAACATCTTGACTGTAATTAACACCCTTGGCTTAGACATTTTCAAGGCTCACTTTAAGCTTTTATTTCTTTAGAGAAGTTTCTTGACAACATTTACCTGCAGCAATCTTTTGGATTCAAATTTCCATGTCACTTTTGGACAACTATTTGGCAAAGATGCTCCCACTGCAAAAAATGGAAGACATAATTAACGTTTTAACCTTTGAGTTTTGAAATTATATGTCACACAGCAATAGATGACTTATATACCTAAAAGGTAGATGACAGTAATTTCTGGTTTCCAAAGTCGGCATAACCTTGTAGAGGAAAAAGAATCCACGGGTAATTTAGGCTGCATCGCCAACAAAAGCAAGAAGGGAACTCTTCAGGAATACGAATTTCCTCATAAAATCTTATCTTTGAGTTGATGACTTCTAAAGCTATACTACAGTTTAACAGCTCCTTGCCATTCAAATTTGTGTATCTGGCTTACCATGCAGCACTCCATTGCTATATTTGTTTTTCCATCAGATTAGTTCCCTGGTTTTAAACTTACAGTAGCTCACTATAGCCACCTTCATTGAATTTAAATCATTTTTTTTCCTGGTTTAAATTCTCCTTTTAATTCTGTACCTCCCCCTTCCTACTTAGTCACACTTTCTATCATTTCTAATACCAATGATATAAACCAACTCAGCCAAGCCCAGATCCACCTACCAAGGTTTTTATCATTTACATTCAACCCCTCTTGTCTATTCTACACAAACAGCTGTGCCTGGCCACTAACACCCTTGGTTTAGTCTTTTCAAGGCTCCCTTTAAGCTCATATTTCATCAGAAAAGTTTCTTGACAGTATCTACCCACAAAAATCTTTTGGATTCAAATGTTCATTTCACCTATTAACTGTGAAGTACAGAATAAAAACAATGCATAACTAAATAATATCTTGATCCCTAGAAGTTTGTACTCCACTACTTGGCATTTAACCTACCCTCTAATTATATTGTAATTTCTTTTACTGGAAGATAAAATAACTGAGATTATGGTGGTGTTTATTTCAAGCTGTTAGCATCAATTACTTTAAGCTATATAACAAAGATTAAATAAGGTTTTTACTTGAATGGCCCAATATCTAAGCATATATTTGTTTAAGGTTTTGTTTTTCTAAATAATAATTCACCATTCTAGTAACTTGAATAATTCTCAGAATTATAGTATAATCAATAACTTCTTAATAGCTGTTTTATGACAAAAACTGTTCTAATATCAAGTCAAAACTATATATGAATCCTAATGATATGAATCAGATAGTAATTAAGTCTTATTAAAACTTATCAATGGAAGTTCTTGTTTTTATCTAATAAATATGATTCAGTTCCAACATAAGAAAAGCAAACAGGCTTGCCATTGCTATTAACATTTTTATAAATGTCCAGGCATGCATAAATAGTACACTGTGAGAATAAAGTAGCAGATACTACAGAGCACACATTTTAATGGTGATTTTCCTATTCTGTTCACTTTTTACATAAAGTGAAAAGCAGAGAATTATTTGACATTTAAAATCATTAAATAGTGTTAGTTTGAAGCAGAAAATCAAATTTTTAGGAGTATGTACTATATATTTTCATTTTATAAGAGCTTAAAATCCATTTAAATTGGACCTTTTATTCATGTCAGCTTAGAGGTGAAGAGCTCAGGGTCTGCAAAGTAAGTTTGTCCTTGATGACTAGGGAAAAATGTGAAGCAGGGTTTTTTGGAACGCAGCACATATCTACTACACACTGTCATATGGCTGTCATGGGTCTTTCTCTGTGAATGGAAGGACTAAGATGATGATCATAACCTTAAATTATCACCTGTGGTATTGTCAGCTTATCACCTGTGAGAAAACTTATGAATATTAGGTAGAAATAATTTTTAGGTAGAAATAATTCTTACATTTATCAAAAGTCAAAAACACACTTTCTCCTATCTGAGAAGTCCACATTCTTTATGTGGTCTTCAAGCACCAGCATGTTCTGTCTTTGTGGCTGGATGAGCTGTCCATTTCAGAGGCCTAGCTAGAACGGTGTAATCTACAAGTTTACCATTTTATTTCATACAAATTGTACTCTATATGAATAATTTACAAGTGGTTTTTATAATAATGCTGGCTTTCATTGCTATCTTTTTCCTAAATTCAATGATCTTCCTTGTTTTAATCACTTGACTTTCTGAAAGGCCTACTGATCTTTCATAGCATTGGGACTCTTTTTGTATTTTAATATCCTTAAGTGTGTTCTACATGTTTTAAACTGGGAAAACTATTATATGAGTGTGTATTCACATATCAATTCTGTGTGTAGCACATTTCAATGTTATGAGTTTATTTCTCCTATATGTTTTTTTAAACAAATATTTAATGAGTGTCCTCTATTTGCCTATTAGTGTCCTCAGCGATTAAATATACAAACATGAGTGATACTGATTCCCTGACTTTATAGAACTTAGGTTCTAGAGGTGAAGGTAGTATTATCTATCTATATATGTAAGATAATTTTAAAAATATTATCCATATAAATGCAAATTAATGTTATGACTCTAATGATGCTCAAGGAATTCTTTTTGATCAAACCAGGAAGATCAGAGAAGACCTTACATGAGAATAAGTGTGAGCTAAAATAGCTGAAGAAACAGGAAGAACGTTTCAGAAAGCTGAAGCAACAAATGCAGAGTCACTGCCCAGAAAATCACACTGCTGAAGGAAGCCCATTCTGACTGAAATATAGAGGACAGAGAGGGGGTCAAGTGTGGGTTGGCACTAAGGAGGTCAGCTGTGGAGAGAAGAGACAGGAAGCTATCGACTTGTTAAGTCTTTATCTTAAGAACAATAGTAAGTCATTGAATAGTTTTAGGATAGAAAATGGTATGATCCAGATTCCATTAAATATAAAATGTTTCTGAAAAGGCAGGAGCAGATATAAAGTTATCATCTACCTTACCAGATCATACTAATCTCTTTTTGGAGCATGCTGTAATCACTTCACAGATACAAATAATACTTTTACTCAACTCTGGTCTCTATTCGAGATATCTCATAAATGAAAACCTAACTGGTTTCAGGCATCCAGCTGGTACCAGAATAATAGGGCGCTATCTGAAGTCCACAGGGAGTAGCACATCCCAGTGAACTAGAGAATGGCAAGTCTCCCCAAGAGAGCTATGGATCATTGACTGCAAGTTAATGCTAAGTTGCCTCATGCTTGGGAGCAGCTGCATTAGCAGGACCTCTTTCTTAAGCTTTCTTTGGGTGTTTCAGACTGTGCTGAACTGGTGGAAATAAACCCCATAATTTCAGCTATGGTCATTAACCCCCTGCTTCGTGTTTTTACAAATCATTAACATGCCATTTGTGTTTTACTTTAAAGATAGGACTTAGGGAGTTAGAACTTCATTGCATAGAGATCAAGTATTGAAAGGGAAACCTCGTGACAGATTGCAAAGACAAGGCTGTACTGGGCACCTGATACAAAGGAAAATATATTATCTTTCTAGACAAGGCAGAGGTTTCTGGGACTTGTAACCCCCTTGTATTGTGGAGAAGAAAAGCAAGAATGTGAGCTGTTTACCAGGATAAAATGCAGGATAAAATGTGGTTGTGATACTAAGAGTTGTCACCATATTCTGAAGCCACTGGGAAATTAAGCCCCACCACTAAGCAGGGAAAACATGAAAAGTGGTAGGAGAGTGTAAGTTTTTTTTTTTTATTGAGTCCTAAATGCAGGTTTAGGATAAAATCACTGATATCATTCAATTCTTCAAGCAGTTGGTGATTAGGCACTGATCACTGTTAAACGATCTTGCCAAGTGATCTTTTGAATCATATCCCCTCATTGTTCTCTAACTACTGTCACCAAATGGCTAGAATCAAATTCACGATATATTGCACCCTCTGCCCAGTTTGCTCCAATTGTGCTCTCTGAATTTTTCTTCCCATTCCAATCTTAACATCCTGAAAGTTCGTGGTAAATTCCACCAGCCTCAGAAAGACTGCCCAAAGAGAGCCGTCCCTCCTATGAACTCAGTAACTTACGTTTTGTCATTATTCAGGTACTTGTTATGACACTTCTGTTATTATTCAACTCCTATATATTACTTAGTAGTGAGTCTCAACTAACCAATTCAATGTAATCTTGCTATCAGACTTACTAAAATATTATGTTCAATGTGGTTTAATAAACAAAACTTATGGTCTGTCAGATAGTGATAAAAAGAACCTTTTTATTCTCTTTGGTTTTAGAGGTATGATAGTTTCACGTGACAATCTTTGAATGCTATATTTTACCTTTGGTTTCTTGAGAGGTCTATTTGGTGAAAACAAGGATAATTTCGTATCATAGTCTTTGAATGCTAAATTTTACCTTTGGTTTCTTGAGAAGTATATTTGGTCAAAACAACTAACTTCCTGAAATCAGTGATGCTACTATCTTAAACCTGCTATGCCTGTATCCTAGTATTTGTACAAATTTAAATATGCTCCTTGCTTACATATACTTTCCTGTATTTTCAAATTTTATACAATTGTATGATTTTCTTTTAATATAGGGATAATGTAGAAAAATGATACTTGTTGATAAAGAATCACATATTTATCCTGTTAGGCTTTACTGAGTATAAAGTATTATGACTTTTGAAAATAAAAGGGGTATGTATTACGTATCATATAAGCATCTAAAATGAATAGATATAAGTATGTACCTACAATAGTATAAGAAATAAAGGAAAAGAAAAAGTTGAAACATGATACTTGAGTAGTCATTATACTAATACCTGTATTTTTATCTTGACCATATATGTCATTCTGAGCTCTACTATCTCAAAACCTTTCATATGAATAGCTTATTATTAAGAATATCATTTAACTTCACATTTAAGAAACTTTAATACAGCAAAACAGGCATCATTCACTGCTGATTTAACAATAATGAGTTTTCCTTTGGCATAAAGTAAAATCCAGACCATAATGTTTTTCCTGCACTACAAAAAATGCCCTTGTGTACAATTTTATATCAGAAAATACATTTGATGGATGATCAACCTCATTTCTTAAATACATTTATTTTTCTACAGTGTACCAAAAATAGCTTTAAAGCTAAAAAGCATGACAAATCACATCTATTTCTTATGTGGAAAAAGGTTCTTGCATTATTGCATTTTTACACAATTGTCATCATTCAAAACTGCTTTTCCTCCAAGTGAACAACACTTGTCTTTATCCACATGTTGACTGCAGCAGAGCTGACATTTTACTTGTTGGCTCATTTCCCATATGCAGTACCTTTGTGTATTGTTCCTTCTTTGACTGTTTAATAATCCACTATATATTTTATTTGTGACCTTACTCTGAGCAAGTTCTTTGCAGCATGCATTGTAATACAGTAAATTCTACTGTAAGCAATAGAAAATAATGCCCAGGAAAACCTATTTCCATTTATGGATTTAAGCCACTTGGTATAATAATCTTGTTACGCTGAAATATAAAAGATGGTAAAATCTGTTCATTTGTTATTATTAAAAATGCGTGGTATATGTAAAATAGGCACCTAAATTAGCATGATCCTGAGGATGTGGATTTTAAAGTAATTTGACTAGTTGTCTAGATAAAGGGTTAAGGTTGAGGGATGATTATAATTAAAATGAAAGACTCTGCCTCAGAACACTAACACACCAGATTGTGCTCAGTGCCTTCAGGTGTTTTATCAGTCTGATAATACACATTGGGAATATTTAGCAGCCTGTTACTTACTCTCTCTGCAAAGCTGACATTGAATAGGAGATTATGCTTTGCAGAGGTTTGTTTTTAACTTGAACAGCCTATAAAATAAAAATTAATCCTCATTGTGCCTTAGTAGATCATTAGAGTAGTAGATACAGCCACAAATTCAAATTTTTTTGGGGGTGGGGTGGAGTGTAACATAAAATTTCTTGTCCTCAGTTTTTACTTCTTTAAAATGAATATAATTTATATGTTTCTAATATCTTAGATCTTAGGTCTTTAATTTAGGGTTGGTTTGATTTAGATAGTGGTATCTGTGACTACATATTATTAATCAAACTTTTCTACCAATATTCATCAAATTTCTTGAATTGGATTTGGCTATTTTGTTGAAGTCCAGTATGTCTGTAGAAAATGCGCAAATTGGGGATATCTCAAAAAAATGCAAACTATCAGGGACTTTGGGATTAAGTCCTCAAAACCCACCCTCATAGTAGATACCCCCTCTTGCTACTGAAGCAATCACACCCATCTAAATTTTGGCCTAGACCCTCTACTAACACTTTTTGACTTTTTTGTTCACAAGCTGGGAAGAGCCAAGCCAACATATTCATGAATGAACATTAAATGTACATCAGTATGTGGTAAAACTTAGGTGTGACCTCATTCTGACTCATTTACAGTGTTGTAAATCAAGGTTACCTCAATTAAAAAAAAAAAAGAGGGGAAAGATAATGATCAGGTAATTTCACTGATATGTTTGATATTAAAACAAATCAATGGAACAGGTAACAATAAAACGAAACAAATCTTTTAAATCTGCTGCAGAACTGAGGCTATTGGAAGCAGGAGGGGGCAGGAGTAGAGGTAGGAGGAGGTCCAGTGGAATATGGTGCAGGATGATTGGGGCTTTGCTGGGCATGGTATGAAAACGTACATTTGTAGAAGTGTAAGCCAAAATCCTAAAACATTTACAGTGCTCTAAACCAAACATAGTACATGAAGAATGAATGAATGAATCAATCAATGAATAAAAACAAAAACTATTGTCATTGATGTTCTAACATGAAAAGGGCTTGAGAATGTAACTTCAAATCTCTAGACCTCCATGTGAGACATTGAATCAGACATGTCTAACACTTACACAAAAATCCACTTCAACTTTAACTCTTTGGTTGACTGAGTATATACTCTTCGAAGTCTTACAAAAATTAGTGGCTATTGGGTTTGGGTTCCCACAGGGTAAGCTTTATACAGAATCAGAGAAATAAAGTTTGAGGAAGGAATCAAGGAATGGTGAGAATAAAGATTACAACAACCACAGCAATGTGTATTGTCTGGCACTTTTAAGTTTGAAAGTGTCTTCATCTTTGGTCACTCATTTTTGGTCATGCTCTAAAACTTTTTAAGTAGTTACTGCACAGAAGTTTTCTTTTCTTTTTTTTTTTAACAAAATAGGTGCTTGAAATTCAGGAAAGCTATGTGACATACAAAATAATAAAATTAAGTGAATCAATCTACTCGCCTGATTTCTACTGTGGTTTTCACATGAAAAATGCCACTAAATTTACAGATTTCTGGTCTCTACTTACATATAATCTCATTTAATGAGACTAGGGAAGGCCCAGTATTCTTCAATCTTTAAAATTTTTATTTATTTTTATATAGAAGAACTGAGGTGTAGGCCAAAGTTTGTGGGGGGCAAAAGAATTCACCAGAGACATAGTAGGGAGAAGAAAAAAATGGATTTAATGAAATACACTGCTAAGGAGAGTGGCAGGAAAGATAGGAGAGCTGCTGCAACATTTGTGGGTTAACTCCGTGGCTGGGGATTGAACTTAGGCTGTAGAGGTGATAATCCTGAGACTGAATCCTTAAGCCACCAGGGAGGACAATCAGTAGTCTTCATTTTTATCCATCTTCTCATTGAACTGTGACACACAGTGTGAGGAATATTTCCCTACACCTTCTGTGCATGCCAAATACTATTTTCTTTTTGTTTTCTCACAGCAATGAAAAATGACGACATTTCACACACAGGTGTCTGAAAGGCAATTTATCAGCAATATGGCATTTCCAATTCTTATGATTCTTCTTCCTCAGTTTTCTACTATTAAAATTCCAGGCTAAATGCTTTTTACCTGGTGAATTAGCTCATAGAAATTTATTACAACATTTTGCTACATGATTAAAAAAAACAACAACATAGCTTGGCATTCAAAGTAATTTGTTAGCAATTCTCTGTTTCTGCAGTAGACTCCTCTGACATGAACACATCTAATTCAATGTTCTCCATTCCATGTATCATACTTGAGTGAACAGAGATTGTGCACAACAGGATTTTATTTTATTTTTTTTCCTTTATTTATAAATATTTGACATCAATTGTAATCACCATGTATTCCCCATCACCATATCACCTCAGTGCCCTATCACCTCAGTGCCCTGTGCTCCCATCTGCCCTCAACCCCCCTCCCACCTCCCCACAAAGGGTCCCCAATTTGTCCTTGTTTTTTCATTTTTGGTTTTTGTTGTGTCTTTATTGTTATTGTTATTATTGTTGTTGTTCTTATTCCTTTCCTTGATCCTTATTTGGTTCCCTTATATTCCTCCTAGGGGAGGAACCATCTGGTATTTTTCTCTGGCCTAACTTCGCTGAGCATAATCCCTTCCAGTTCCATCCATGTTCCTATGAATGTGTCTAGTTTTTCTTTTTTGATTGCTGAGTAGTATTCCATCGTGAATATGTACCACAGCTTCCCGATCCACTCATCTATTTTTGAGCACTTAGGTTGTTTCTAAGTCTTACCTATTGTAAAGAGTGCTGCTATGAACATAGGGGTGCAGGTATTCTTTTGAATCAGTGTTTTTGTGTCTTTTGTGCATATTCCTAAGAGTGGGATTGCTGGATCATATGGAAGTTCCATTCTTAGAAGACTGAGGAACCGCCATACTCACAACAGGATTTTAAAGACAGGTTAACCAAGTGGATCAGAGAACCACGTAGGCCTCATTGGGTTGTTGAAAACCATTTAAATTCTTTGAGCTGAATCAGAAGATAGTCCATTTCATCTTTACCATGGGCCTTGGTCTTTCATGGGAAAGGACTTGGACACTGTAAATGAGCAGATTCTTCTGTTCATCAGTATCTAAATGAAGGACTAGTTCCTATTCTAAAGGTTAAAATCTCCAAGGAATGGCCTGGCCCCACTTCTGAGTAAAGTTTGAAGGGTTGATAATATTCACACTTACCCAATAGAGCTTGAACTCTTCAGGCTATAAAGGATAAGTAAAAGAAAGAAAACCCAAATCCAGACCAAAAGGATAGATACTTTACATTTGCCTCACATATACACACATATTTCAGGGTTCAGGGTTGAATACTCAAAACACTGCATACAGACCTTGTTGGAAAGTAAATAGATATTCCAGAACAATTTTGACCATATTTGATTTCTAGTATATGCTTTTTAAAAAAATTCTGAACCAAAACTCACCCTTCACTGGGTCCTTTTGCTTTACATTCTCCTCCCCATCAGTTTGTGCTAATTGTGCTTACTGGAAATCTAAGAAATGATAGAATTCTCACCTCTAATAAGAGTCTACCTTGCTATTGCCTTAAAAGACATTTGTAAGGGAAACAGGAACTGCTCAAAGGCAACATGTTTCATGGGTTTTCTTCTCTGGAGCCCTGACATCCTGAGGAAATTAAGAAGTCCGAGGGAAAGGCAAGACCATACCCCCTTGAATAGCAGCATCCGAGGATGGTTGCACGACCCTGAGGGGAAGTATCTTCATTTTGTACCTATGAAGGCTGACCTCAGGGTTTCAAATACACTTTAGACTATCTGTACCTTCAGCACAGTAGCAGAAGCAAGACTAGTAGATGTTTGTTACTGGGCTAATTAGAAGTCTGACTCACAAGAACCAGTGAACATAAAATAGTAGAGAGGATTCCTAATTGCTGTGCTTTTGTAAAACCAGCATCTGTAATTGAAAATGGAAAAAAATGTATGGGAAAATCCATAAACCCATTGAGTTATAGAATACATTTAAATTAACTACACAAACAAAAGTGGAGAATGTAATATTTCTTGCCCTTCAGGGTTTACTTGTTTTATAAAATATTGTTCCTTCCTTATGCTTTCTGCACTTAATTCATGACCCAGTGTGAAATTAAGTCATATATTTATAACCAAGAATAAAAGCAAAAACTTTCTAACAGTCAAACTCATCATATAAATCAGAGTGTTCACTGAAAGACAGGACACTGAGTGAATGAGTTGTGATCATGTGATCTGATTTCTTATAACCACTACATATACTCTTTATGCATAAGCTAGAAAGCTTGCATTCCATTTTAAAATGAAAATTATTTTAAAAGTTACTTCTTTTCAGTAGTAGAAATGAAAATTATAGCCATTTCTCAGAACTCCTGAACTTTCTACTGAATTTCCAATGCTAGAGTCCGTGCCATTTGATGTGATGTTGGATCTTGGACTTTAATTGTCCTTTTACACTGTTCCTGTATAGGCATTCTTTTCTCTATAACAACATGCTGGTACCTTGAGGAAAAATATGATATCTTCTACTACTGACTCCTATTCAATATCCTACCTAATAACTTGAATTAAATATTTTATGACTTCTTCTTCAGACTATGCCTCTGTTTGAAATTAAAACCTCCAAAATGTAATTAACAGAAATAATTAATGTATTATTTCATTTTCTTGGAAAGGTCACTTCAGGTCAGTAGAATGGTTTCTAAATTATGATAGGTAATGAAAGTAGCCTTTGGTTCACTGAACTGAAATGTCTTATTTTTCATATTTCTCAGATACTAAGCAGTGGCTGAAGTCCAAGCTATTAAATATGTGTTGTATTTATTCATTGGCTTTGTCATTCTCTATTCATTGGCTTTGTCCATCTCTTAAAGAAAAAGTGACACTTGTCTTTAAAAAATATGCTGTATAAATGTTCTGCCAACTGTGTAGTCTTCATTTCCCCTATACACTTATCTAAATCTCCATTCCCTTTCTCTTTGTAATAACTCCTTAGGAAATCAATCTTCAATAACTCACAGAATACAAATCATGCCTTCCCATAGTACTAAGTGGAAAAAAAAAAAAAACCCAGCCATTGGTGTAAAAAGTTAGCTGGATCCTTTTAACGTTTGAACTTCATTGCAAGGCTATACACATTGGTGCAACTTTAAGTAGTAGCAAGTTTTATTTCGTGTTCCTTTCTCATTACCACTAATGGATATCTTGGATGTTTGACCTGGCTTAGATACTTACAGAGAGCACTGATAGAAAGCTCATTACATGGTGTTACTCTCTTGGCTTTGATGTTTTGTAAACTATGTGTGTGATTGCTTTTAAGGGAAAAATTCAAACTCTCTGTACTTTGGACATAAGTGAATTCTCTCTAAGATACAGATTTTAACCCTAAATCAAGAATTGTATAAGGGGTATGTAACAACTAACGATTATTTCTGAATGCTAAAAATTTAGGTTATCCTTATGACTCATATTTAGCAGTACATTTAAGAACCTATGTTCTGAAGATTTCAGTGAGAGTTTGTCATCCTTTTACCTTAACGTTCTCCTCTCTCTCTCAAAAAGTTTTGTCAGTACACCATGACGATGTCTTCCATTTAATATCTGCAGTTTTCAGATTATGGCAGAAGTTATTTTAGATCACCAAAAGTTAACTCTTAAATAGGAATTTTAAGCAATAACATCATGTCTTAAAAATGTGTTTTTCAGTTAGTAGTTTGGAGAGAATAATGCATTTTTCTATAGAAACAGTTCTGTGCATGATAGTAAGGTTTTTAATGTAATTTACACAATCTAATTTCAGTGATATATAGCATATCAAAAAGAAGTTTCTGTGACATACTTATAAGAAATATATCTTATATAGTGAAGAAGATAAACGATAGAATTATGCATCTTTTACTTGGTATTACAACAACTTTAGGACACATTTAAGGAGGTAAAGATTGATTTTTCTACAACTGTCTCTCACCTGATAGCAATTACCTAGCATACATGTTAAAACCGAACTTTTTGTAGCAACTAGAAGATACTGGTAGTCAATACCAGAACTCTCTCATGACAAATTCATATTTGCATTCAGAATTCTCAATACAGTGATCCAGGATTTGCCAGTGTATTCATTTGGCAGATTGTTAAACTGAATCACAAAAAGAGGTAATCTGGTCTAAGAGTAATATTTGTGTTGAAAATACATCACAAGGAATAAGAAAGTGAGAACCTAGTGAGAGATCACTGAAAATCAATGCCAGCAATGGGTGAACAACTCCAGGTAGGTTAGACTTCTGGGGGTGGATCGTGATCTTATCATTACATATGAGACATAATACTCTATATAATCCCTTAGTTGTTCTCAAAACAATATTAAGTTCATCAGTAAATACATCATCTACTTATTTTTAAAAATATTATCTCTAGAGTTATGGGTTATAGACAAGAGAAATTACCTATTTGACTAAAAAGGCAATGAACAGAACAAGCCTAGTACTAGAGCATAGGATTTTTCTTGCTACAGAGCATATGAAATGCCTAACATGGTGCCTAACACAGGATAGACATTCAATGTATGTTTTTTGATTTTTAAACATACCTTTTATTCAAAAATCCAATTCAAGTTCACTATGATATTTTTCCTTAAAAGATCGATTAAGGATATTGCACAAAATGTTTCTGTTAATACTATTAAAATGCATGACAGATTAACATAATAGAACAATCTGTGTGATTATTAAGCATCCAGTTCTAGAGAAGATGGGCTTCCTGGCCATGCGGCATCCAGAGCAAAAGTCAAAGTAAATGGTTTTGCTTGAGAGGTCACAGAGAGTTCAGGTATTCAGAGTCAGTGCAAGCCACATGCACAGGGTGAGTTATTCTCAGCAAAGTCTTTCATAGAAAATCTTAGCTTATACCTACAGATAAGAAGGAACTTTATTTTAAGAGGATTAAGTCTGGGATTTTTTTGTTCATGATGATTGCTTGAAGAGCAAAATCTTTCTCCTAGAAGCTGGTAGATGTATCAGGCTCAGATCAAAAGAACTGACTGCCAGGGAGATGCTATCACAGACTAGTGCTTTTTAGAAAACCCAGCTCAAAGAGTGGGGAGGAGTCATTTAAAAAGACAGTCAGTACATCACTGGTTACTGATAAGTGACTATTAATACATGGATCTATTCTGTGAGTAACTACATATGCCAAGTTCATATAGGCAACCACCTCCACTCCCCACCCTGACCTCAGGGACCATTTTAAGAACCAGAAGTAACCTCCAAAGATCTGAATTAAAATAACAGAAGACTCTGAAGACCTACATCAACAGGGATGGTGAGATATTTGGGATCTGAAGTCTTAAGGGTCTCTCCTAGGACCAAGGGTCTTTCTGTTTATAAGGAGAAGCATCTACTTTATAAGTATACTTTCAGAATAGGTCTGTGTTCCAGGCATGGTGCTAGGTGATATGAATCAATAATAAGAAAGATAAGTTCTTTGCCCTTATGACTGCTACAAAGCAGTGGAACATACAGACATTAATTAATCACAAAGTATATCATTTCTGTAACAACTGATGTGAAGGGAAAACAGAATGAACTCTAATTTCACTACTGTTACAAAAGTTTTCATTCTCAGACAAAGGAAACTTAAAATACTCAGGGTTCATGCTATTTATGGTAAAACATAAAACAAAAAACATTGGTGCCAAAGGAGGTCTTAGAATTCATCTAACCAAACCTCATTATTTTGTCAATATTAAATTTAGCTAAAGAAAGTAAAATGAATGACTGGGGCTCCATTTTTAATTTTACTTGGTATTTTATTTTCAGTGCTGGAACAACTTTAGAAATTTTTGCTATACAGTTTTAGAAATAAATATTCCAAATGTTGCTGATCAACTTCCATATATATTTTTTAAACCATATACCATAGTCATGCAAGTATGTGAATAGTCTTCATTTAATATTCAAGTAAATGGAAATATAGAAAATTTTATCTCAGAATCTCCACAATACATTGAATATGTGAATTAAAACTGAAGCAACAGAAACATGATTATGTATGACAGTTTTCATTATAGAAACGTTTTGCAAACTGTTAAAATCTAGTGCTTATACAGATCAAATATAAATACTCAGTTGCTCTTATTGGAAATACTCTACTAAGATAATTCTTGAATAGAGATGTCTTAGAAAGTAAAGTATGGACAATTAGGTAGATGTTTGCTCAGTTAGAGTAGAAACAGAGAGAGAGATCAAAATGCGATATACTGAAAGCATCTTGCCTTGCTTTTTATACATACATCATTAGCATTAGTTTTTAGCAATTGTTAGCAAACATCATTTTTTAAGTTAAATGAAGTCAATAAGTATGATTAGAAAACTACTTTTAGACAGAGTACTTTAGACCTAATCTGATAATGGTTTAACCTTTGCTTAAATGATTCAAAATCTCCAAATTTAAAGAAAATGAATTCATAGTTGATTTATCTTAATGAAAGGATATAAACAAGCAAGTTTCCCTAGAATTGCAGATTGCTTGGTGAAAAGAAGACAACCTAATGAGCCCAGGGTCAGAGGACTATGCCCTTCTACTAAAGTAGCTAAAGGTTCATCTGTTCGCATTCCAAGCAGGGAAAACTGAACTGAACCTGTCTTTTGTGATAGGAAAAATATGAAAAAATATAAATATGAAAAAATATTTGGCTGTGACTGTGAAACCAAGCAGATATCAAAATAGAAAGTTAGGAAGTAAACAAAATAGTGCTTTCTCCTATTGCTCCCTAATATATATCATTCATTCCCCTTTTATAGAGGTAACAAATAGTATTAAAATTTGCTGACTTCCCTGACCATCCCACCACTAGACAGTGAGTTCCTTCAAGGAGGAATCGTGTCTTAGCATTTAATACCTGGATTTAAGGCAGACCCTGGCGTATAATTAGAGTATTACAAGTATGTGTCATATGAGTGGATGATTAAAAAATGATGATTACATCTAAAAAAATATGTGTAACATGCACCATACTTCACAAAGGCCAAAGACGAAGCAACCCAATGTCCATTCACGAATTAATATATTAAAAAATTATAATATGTAGCATGCACACACAATGAAGTAGTATCTATCCACAGGAAGGAATGCAATACTGATGGATATAAAAAACTTTAGGCTAGCTAAAAGAGTCCAGACACAAGGGTCACATACATATTATTCCATTTAAAATAAATACTTAGAATAGGCAAATCCATAGATATAGGCCAGAAATTGGTGTATGGAAGGGTTGTGGAAGGAGAAAATTAGGGAAACTGCCTAATGATATGGGGTTTCCTTTTAAGTGATGAAAATATTTTGGAACTAGAAAAGGGTTGCAGGACATTCTGAAATACTAAATGCCACTGAAATGTTCACTTTAAGATGGTTAATTTTATGTTATATGAACTATGCCTTAAGAAAAAGAAAACTAAAAAAGATGTAATTCTCTTTATGGGTAGAATCTGGAAACTTTTGCCACCCTGAAAAGAGGTGGAAGGGAACAAATATGTACTTGAATCCTAACTCTCAGGACACATGTCCCTTCTCTATGGGTTCAAAAGTCAAACTCATAGGATCCTTGAACACCAACACTACTGTTATGCATTTGTCTTCACCTTTCTTCACACTATCTGCTAAGAAATTTTACTTTTGACATGAATATTCTAAACTATCTCTATTGAATTTCTAATGTATCTTGGTTCTAATGATTTGTATCCAATGTCTATTCCAGGAGAAATCAGTGTAGTCATTTTTCCCTTTGAAAATCCATTGTAATATAATCCTTCCTGGGGAGTTATTCTTGGGTTACTAAGAGTAGATCCACTGGTACTTGTGGAAAATGTATTGCACAGTTTATCCTGCCAAAACTAGACCTCTCAACAAAAGCACACACATTTATTTAAAAGCAAGTCACATCCTTTAGGTTTCTTATTTAAGAACAAGTGGAAATACTTTGACTTAGTGGGAAATTAGGTTGAAAATCTTATAGGCGTTTCCCCTAGAGGTGTTCTGTAATTTGATTCAAGCACCGGTAAATTGTTAATGTCTTTAATTTTCATTTTTTTCCAGAATTATTGTTTTTGGTATATTTTCCCCCTTTCATTAGGACTTATCATTAAGCATTGTGCTCTTTTTCTCATGTTGGATAATTTCTTGAGTTAAAACCATTGTTTACTTTGGCAAACCATAGAAGAGTAATCTATTCAACACACTTTTTAAGTATCTTGTAAGTGCCAGACATAGTCCTTGATTTTTTGGGTACCCAAATGATTATCTTTATCTTGTCTTCAAGGAACTCCTAGTAAAAGCAGCAGACACATTAGTAAAAGCACATGATAGGGGCTCTATAAGAGGCAAGGAAAGAATATGCTGCCTAACTCTAAGAAGTAAGCAATGAGAGATGTAACAGCTATAAGGTTATAAGATTTGTGCATGAGTAAGAGAGATTTTACAAAAATGCTTCTAAAAGGTTTGATTCAACCTTGAATTCTGAATGACTTCCCAGAAACGTAAGAAGCCTAAATACACCCCAAACTTAAGGAATGTCATACAGAAAAATGCAGTGGCACTACAGACCATTCCATGTTCCAGGATTTGGAAACAGTTCAGTTAGATTAATGTATAAAATAAGTGGAAGAGGGGTAAATAATAAAGTAGGAAAAGTTAATTATGTTTTTGTCACTAGAATTCAGAAGCCATAATAAATGTGTTGGACCATGTGATCTAGTAAAGGAAAACCATCAACAGATTTTTAAACCCAGAAACAAAAAGTTTAAATATTTTTTTTCTTTTTATATCAGTCTTGCCAAAATGCGGACAGTCAGTAGAGAGAACCAAATACAAGGCCATTCAATAAACCAGGAGGCTCTTAGAAGGGGCAGGTAAGTAGTGATGAAGGCTGGATTTGAGGCACTGAATATGCATATAGGTAAGAGAAAACTAAGTGTGATACAATTGACAAGAATGGTGATTAATTTGAAAGTGAAAACAAACTTGTAGAAAGACTCATAGAATTTCAAAGTGTCTGAGTTAGTTAATGACATCATTATTCTTGAATTGTCCAAGACAGTGATTTTAGAGGTGAAGCATATTATGTCAAAGGAAATGACACATGTAATTTTAGAGCTAGGGAGTTTTATCCTCTGGGATATTTAAGTAGAACAATCAAATAAGTGGTTAAATACACAGGTCTTTATTTCAGGGCAGGATTGGAACTTGCTTTAAGTTTTCCCTCCACCCCTGTTCCAGACGTGAATATATCTGTACATTTAATCTTAAGTGGGGTCTTAGTGATTAAGAACCTAAGTATAAGGGAGGAGATGACAAGGAGGGGGTGAAAATAGACCACAGACCCTGGAAGATGGAGTTCAGATCTATCAAAGGGATTGTACTAGGAATGGAAAAGACAAAAAAAAAAAAAAAAGTCAGTATCTAAACATGCAGTCCAACCAAGACTTTGATCTAAAGGGATACAACAGAGAGGACGAACCAGATATAAGTACACTGTACCAAAGCAACAGGATTTGGAATGGAGGAAAAATCAGAATGCTTCCCCAGGGCACTGTGCTTCTCTGGGTTCACTATAAATGTAGTAAACAAGTAGAAACAGATAGAATTAGTTTTCAAAGAACTTAAACAGTAAGTATGGGATTCAATGGTATAAAAAAATCAGCAAAATAATGAAGAAATAGAATGAGAAATACAGGGTCCAATGAAAAAAAGCAAGAAAATAGGACCATATAAGTGACTATATTAGTTTGGATCCTCTAAGAAGCAGACATTGATCTGAGTTGGGATGTTTAAGAAATATAATTAGGAAAAGGTTTTTAAAGGGTAAAGTGGGCAAGCAGGTTGGTAGGAATGGTTTCAGACTAGAGCTCTTCTAAAAAAAGCTTTGGCCAGACTGATGGGGAGTCTCTGACATAAGTATCCAGCAATAAGAATGGGTCATGTTCCATTTTGGGGGAAAATGTAGGTATAAAAGTGTGGGTAGGAGAGAGTGAAGGAGAAAGGAGGGTTGGAGGAAATGTGCAGGAGGACCTTCTGAAGCAGTAAACCAACCGCCATGTCACAGCAGGAGATCTGGGCAGTACATATTTATGGCTGCCACAATGACAGGCCAGGGAGTCAAATATTCTAAGAAGAAAAAGTCAGAGAGGTGAGAGGAGTCAAAAGAAAATGATGCATTTGAAAACTGGAACATATTAGCAAGCGTATTCTAATGCAGGGTTTTAAATTGTGAAATGTGTTTCATAAGTCATTTTACCTTTTCACCACAATTCTATCAGATGGCATTACTAATCCATAATGTAAATTTTTTTACTTTGGTGACATGATGTATTTTTATTTTGTTCTGTTGTCGGTAAAATCTGACTAGTAAATTTTTTTTTATGTTATCCTAAATAGAAATACAATTTTCTCTTCTCTATACCAGATGCCCAAGTCACAGAACATTGACTTCATAAGGGCTCTGTTGAAAATAAATAAATAAATAAAAATTGGAGCACACTTTCTATATCCTCTTTTAAATTCATAATATATAAACACATTAGCATATGTGATGGTCATGGAAGTGTGGTCACTCAGATCTCCTTTCAGGAGAAGCTGCTGTAGTAAGGAGAGCCTCCAGCTATCACAATATTCGGATGCACTGCAGCATTCACTGGAAAGGCACACTCTCCCTGGGGCTGTGCCACTCGCTGGCTGAGGAAGGTCAGTGTACTGAATCCGGGTTTTGGAGCAGACCTGGTGTCAGAGGACCCCAGGCAGGCTCATTCTTGCTTTTTGTCTTCAGCAAGGGAAAAATAAAATGTCAAGACCAGAGTTACAGAAAAGCAAGAGATTTATTGATAGGTAAGGAGCAAGGGCAGGAAAGCTCTCCAAGCAGAGAGGGTCCCCCCGTGGCTAGCCACTATGGTGGTGAGAAGTGAGTGTTTAAATGAATATAATGGGCAAGGAATGGAGGTTTGATTGTTGGGTGTCTGTGTTTGTCTCTTGCTAGTTGGATGGGCCAAAGGGGGTCTCCTAAACTACATGGGTCCATTGAGTTTCCAGGGTTCTCTTAGGCTATCAAGGCCCACTGAACTTGCCCACATCACCTTGTCTACCTTTCTGAAACTAGGTTTGGGCTGCTGCTTTAGCTAACAATGTGTTATTGTTATTGTGTTCTGGACTTTCCACTCTTTACAGTTTTGTTTTGGTTTTTTTGGGGGGTGGGGTGCACCTTCCTGGCCTGTGATTATTCTCCAGTTAGACTGATAAATGAACTTGGATCTTGGGGCAACCTGTTCCAAACTGACTGCCTATACCCATTTCCTAGTTTCCCCCTCAGGACCTTCTAGAAGCTGGACATTGGGACCCCATGTTGGACTCTTCCTATAGACAATCTTAGCTTCAGTGTCTTCCTATCTTCTAACCATGACTTCTCTGAACTGTGCTGCTAGCTTAAGGTCTTCCTATTCAATCCTCCTTCCTCCCCACCCACATTTCACAGGTGACAGAATTTCATTATGACATGAAGTCGCTTCCCACTTTTATCCTGCTCCCTTTGCTGTAGGCTTTATAATTTTTTTTATCAAAATTATCTCTTTTGTGCCATTTTTGCTGTCTACTTCTCAAAAACATGCAGCAGAGCACATTAAAATGTTAGTGAGGAACTTTCAGAGCTTTGAAAAGCACTTAAATTTTATTTAAATGAATGAAATTTAAAACATTCTGATCACATAACTCTTTTCCCACAGAACAATTGTCATATAATGGAACTAGTAGAACTTGTTTAGTTTATCATCTAATTTAATCCTTTCTTAGGGTCAATTTCCTGGGCAGTAATCACCTTATCTTCCTGGCTTTATCTTATTTATCTCTTGATCAAGCTCTTCAATTATATTTCAGGGTTAAACGCCACACCCTGCTGTTTTTTATTCAGTGTGAAGGGAATTATTAAGTAGTTTTTAGGAATCATTAAAAATTGAAATTCAATTTTAGCTGATTCTTGTCTAAGAATCACCCAGTTGCCATAAAATACATACTAATTTTATAATTCAAGATTTTAGTTAGTCTTACTAATTTTACAATTTAAGATTTTAGTTAGTCTTTCCCAAGTCTCAGAAATCTGTTTCAGATTTTGTTTTGGTCAAATTGAACACTGATTATATTTCTACACTAAGATATTGTTCTCAAGCTATGCAATATTTATAACCTGTCATTGTGGGAGGAACTGTTCTGCTGGGGTCCAGTATGGTGACTGGCTTTAGCTAAATATTAAATCCCTAAAAGCATATGTATCAGTTATTCATGTATTGAAAACAAGTGTTTATATGGGATACACTTTAAGGAATTATTCAGACAACATCTATCAATCCTCACAGCATCTGTAATAGAAAGTAATAGACATGGACATTGAGTTGCACCTCAAAGCTCTCTCTTTAAGACCAAAGAATATATCATTCCAGCTGTTCACAGTCAGCAAACAGCTTCCACACATCAGTTGTCTTCACAACAGTCTTGGCTAGAGTCACCCAAGTTCATATTCCCTTCTTGAGGGAGTCCACATCTAGTTGTTTATTGACACAGGACAATTCAGCCTGAGTCCCTCATCCCCAGTTTTTGATGCTCATAAGTGCTTTTTCAGATTCAAAATGCTGTTGAATTACTTAATGCTTTTCTTGAGACTCTGTGAAAACTAGTATGTACTCCTGCCTTCCCTTCCTTTCCACAGATGATGAATGCAAGAACATTCCCTAATGTCTCTTCTGCATTCTCATTTTTCTCCAAATTTGCTTCCAAGAGAACACCCCCTCAGCACACAATCCATATTAGTTGGCACTGGTTGTGTTCAAGGTAAACAGAGATATGGGAGATTTTGAAATCAAATCATTTACCATCCTCCTGACATTTCTAGTAGGTGGTCCTCAAATAGCCTTTGACACAGGTAATCAAGACAGCAATATGACTACCAAAATTTTTAATATAGTTAAACTGGGATGATTGATCAGTGAACACAAATTCACTGGCTAGTGCATGGAGAAAATAGTATAAGTCTGTCAAACAGAGGGGCTGTCGCTAAGCTCAATTAACTTTTGGAAAAGCCAACAAAAGATTAATAGTGGAAGTGTGAAAATTACAGTGCCTCCTTTGTGGTATATGAAAAAGCTCTCATCTGCTCTAATTAGAGGGCAGAATTATTTGAGATTAGACCAAAAACTTAAACATAAAAATATCAGAACTCCAAGTCAAACTTGTGACCTAAGCAATTCTGCCATTTTGGTTGAGACGAGATCACGTTACATGGATTGATAGAGCTGGGTAATTGTATGTGAAAGAAACCCTGGATTTCCTCACAGCAAACATCTCCTCTTCCTTAGACTATTCCCTCAAACCTTTACCATCTAGATCAACAAAACCTGACTGGAGAAGTATTGGTTTTTGGAAATTAATTGATAGCTAGCATGAAGTTACCTGGATCATGGGGTGCCGAGACATTTAGCTAAACATTCTTTCTGACTATGATTGTAAGGGTGTTTCTGGATGAAATTAGCAACTGAATCAGTAGACTGGCTTAAAGCAGATTGTCCTTCCCAATGTGGGTAAGCACCAGCCAATCTGTTGATCTGAATGGAACAAAAGGGCAAAGAAAAAAATTCTCCCTCCCTCCCTCCCTCCCTCCCTCCCTCCCTCCCTCCTTCCTTCCTCCCTCCCTCCCTCCTTCTTTCTGTCCCTCCCTTTGACCCTTTCTCTCTTCTTACTGATTGAACTGGGACACTGGTTTTCTGCCCTTGGATTAGAAAGTATAACATCAGTTGTCCTGGTTCTCAGGCTTTTGGACTTGGAATAAAATTATACCACCAGTTTACCAGGGTTTCCATCTTGCAGACCACAGATTATCAAACTTATCATCTTCTATAATTAAGTTAGTCAATTTCTAATGCTAAATTATATTAATTATGATATATTTATATCTTATATATTTTATATTAATGTAAATTATACATACATATATTGGTTCTGTTTTTCTGGAGAACCATGCCTAGTGATATGTGATAAAGGAAGAAAGGAAATATAGTTCCAAAGGAACTAGCTCCCAACAGGAGCTAGCCCACATGTACAAACAGGAAGAAGAAGAATATGCAAGTCACTATATTTTTCTCTTGCAGATTTGTATTCTAGTGAAGGGAGACAGACATGAGGAAGTAAAAATTATAATTAGATAAATTATATAGTAAGTTAGATGTTAGCAAGTATTATAGAACATAAAGCAGAGGTGGGTAAGTTCAGCAGGAACTTCAGTAGAAAAATTGCAGTTTTAAAACTGTAGGCTTTATTAAGGTAAAATTTAGACCAAGAGTCCAAGGAGTTGAGGGCATTAGTATCATGTGAATAAATGGCTCAAGAGCCCTCTAATTAGGTGAAAAAGTACTAAGGTGAACAATGAATGTTAAAGAAAAACAGAGAAAACTGGGAAAAAACAACCAATGAAATAGAAGAGAGAAAGAGAGAAAATGGTGTTCTGGAAACCATGGAGAGAGGGAAATGATCAACTCCTCCTGACTAACCAAGTGAAATCTTGTAAGAACAAAGAGTTATGAGGGAAAACAAAGTTAAATTGGAGTTAGTTTGAGAGAGACTAGGAGAACAATTGTTAGAAACAGCTGAGACAACAAATTCAAGGAATCTTTGCTTCAAATGAGAATTGAAATTACCATAGTATCTAGTAGGGAAAGTAAGCTCGAGAGAGTTATTTGTATTTTACTTTCTTATTTGGCTGGCTAGTTTTTTTTTTTTTAAGATGAGAGACACAAGTTGACTTCTAAACTCATGGAATAATGTGATGAAGAAAGAAATTGATAATGTAAAAGGAAAGGGAGAATTATAGGCTCAATATTTAGGTTAGAAGAGATTGAACCTAACCCCAAAATGGAGGGATTGGTGTTAAATAAGAACATTAAAAATATGGTAATAATCTTGAACAAGTAACCTTGTTTGTGACATATTTTTGAATAGAGTTGTTTAATAATAGTAGTAACAGTATCATTAATTCCATACACTAGGTAGACACATAGTAGAATTTATATTAATTTCTATATAGTAAAGTATAAAATTTATTTTCCAACTTGATCTCACTAGGAAACCAGTGAGAGATTCCTTAAAGAGACATGGTGAGAACAATTATTTGTGGACTATGGCACGATCTATAACATCTTTATTCTTGAAATGTCAGGTTCAGCTGATCCTCTTATGTT
Organism: Galemys pyrenaicus; assembly: GCA_019455555.1. Taxonomy (NCBI): domain Eukaryota; kingdom Metazoa; phylum Chordata; class Mammalia; order Eulipotyphla; family Talpidae; genus Galemys; species Galemys pyrenaicus. The sequence goes on along the minus strand of JAGFMF010011942.1, from coordinate 4,880,186 downwards.
TGTTTCATGCTATTATTAATCCAGTACTTTTAATACAGTGAAGGACATGATTTTTCTGAAAGAGTGTGGTTACCGAAGTTTCTCACTCTATTTTTATTTTTCTTCACCTAATTAATAACAAATTTTTAGAGCACAGAAACTATGGAAAATGATATTTGAAAAGTTTTTCACCGAGTGGTTTATGAAATCTCTCTTGCATGACGTTATTGCTCTCTTCTGCAGTGTATGATATAGTCTGCCCCACTGTGGCTAGTTCAATAAATTAGTATTAAAATTAATGTTAGTCTCAGTCCTCAAATTCAGTTTTGCTAGAAGTATAAACTTTATTACTTCCTTTATTTGCATTAAATCTACTTAAATTCAACTCTGAGTTTCCATCTCATTGGATTAAGAGAGCATTAATTTCAGTCCTAAAAGAGAGCATGTCCATCCATTCCAAAGACTTATATATGTTCCCACACATCCCTATCTCTTCGTTCTCCAAAACAAAACAAAGCAGAAACCCAGAATATGGACTTCAGTTTTCATCTACTAATAGATTGTTACACTTGTTGGTGCAATTACACAGGGATATCTTCCAGTCTAATTTGTCTTTGCTGATGTGGGAAATGCTATGCATATCAGAGAACAGTTTTCTCAGAGATCATGTTATCTTCCTAGCACAGAACGCCCTCAGCCAAAAATCCATGGATCCGTCTTCCACTGCCTACTTCCGCAACCTCTAATTTATTCTTTCTCTCCTGCTCTGGTAAAAAGAATGAGTAAATGTTGATTATTTTTAAGCTCATTTGTTTTAACATGAAAAATGCATGCATATTATAAGTTATTCTACTAGAGGTCATCATGCGTTATATGCTTATGTACATATAAATGGATGTCTTCAAGCTAAGTTCAGTTTATTGTCCTTCACATAAAACAAGTGTATTGGAGTCTCCAATATATAAATCAACCATATATTCACCTTATTTTGTCTCAATTTAGAGTACTTTGGGTGATATTTGTATTTTTTCAAATCCCAGTAATTTCCTTGAGGCAGGGATAAAACATATTCTTTTTAATCTTCAAAGTTTTTAGCACAGGGACTTAAACATGTAACTCTTCAGTAAATATGAATTGAATAAGTGAGTGGAGTAAACTGAAGGACAGAGTTGATTTTCTAACACTAAGTTTCTCAGCTTACTAGTAGTAGTAGTAGCAGAAGTAATAGTATAGTAGTAGCAGCAGCAGTAGTAAAGTAGTAGTAGTAGTAGTAGTAGTAGCAGTAGTAGCAGCGGCAGCAACATATTAAGATCTGGGTAGGGGTGTGGAGGAGAATAGTAAGAATACCCACTTTATCCAGACTTCTCTAGGGTAAGAATATACAGCACTTAGGTTATAATCAAAGGACTAAAAATATAGATGACAATAAATTGTACTTAAACAATATCTGATGATGTTCACAAAAGAGTTTTGCAGGCACATGTGAATCCTTACAAGTTTGAGGGTTTCCTAAGCCCACAAAATCTAGGCTGTTTATTATTAATGAATGATGCTGTGCAATGAAATAGAAGACCCCATGTGTACATAAGCATGACTTTTGACAAGTCTTTATTGGGATTGGTTTGGTACATATAAAATTGGAGAGGAGATAAAGTGATAAGCAATTGGATAGATTAGCAATGGAGGGAGAGGGAGAACCATGATTGTTTTAAGTACATAAACATATAGAAGTCAAATCTGATGCAAATATTTTAAAGTGTATTGGTTTGTTAATCATAGTGTGCTAATAAGATAGAACACAACAGATGTGCTTCTGGCAGATGTTAAAAAATCTGTCACTTTATAGAACCACATCCTCTACAGTTATTGGTTAATTATATCCAAGCCTATTGATGGAAATCACAGACTTCAACTTCCCCAGAGCTTCAATTATGGTAATTAGTTCAATCTATAGACAAGCTGGGTTCACTGCACGTGTGTGTACCCTCAATACACACATGGGTATGCACTTATTACTTTTTAATTTGAGAGTGTTCCTTTATGTGTATATTACAAATTTATCAAATTTGTAGAGAGTTATGAAAATATTTTTTGTTATTTTTAAATGTTTCCTTTTATTATTTATCTCTCTTTCCCTTTTGTCCTTCCAAATTTACTTTTGAGTTATCCTCATAATCTTTGTAATATAAGGTTTAAGGATAAGAATAAGAATCAGTCAGAGAGGTTTTATTCATTTTATTATTCAAATTATTAAGAACTACAGATTCTAACAAAAATTCTTTTGTACAGATCCATGTGTACTTTAAAAAATTAAAAAGAACCAGTCTGGACCTTTCTTGATGGACCAATACATGTGCATTTACTATGAAAATTTCCATATGATTTTATGTTGCATTTTACATCTTGCCTTTTTTTTTAGTGTTAAGATAAAAATGATACTTGTACATCTCATAGTATGGGTACACAAAATCTCCTTGATTTGGAATTGAAGTAAGTTGAGATGGAAATGATTGGACAGGCAGCTATATTTGGAAGTGCATTTGAAATGTTTTGTAACTGTCTCCAGCATCTGTACCAAAGATGTCATTTAAAACATCTTTATGGAAATACCACTTCCTTCCACAAGCCTTCACTATTCAGCTTCATGTCACTGTTTATTCATAACAGACTTGTTATTAAAAACAACCTGAAGTCATATGAGTACCAATCATGGTAAGATGTTTTACTAAGTCATTTTTCTTTTAATTCTATGTTTAGCCCAAAACTGGTTTTAAACTTAGGATGACAGTATCTCTAGTTGCAATAGAAGACATATTTATCCTCTATTGGAAGCTTTGTACTCACCACAGTGTTTGCTATCATTAAATTGTGGCAAGTTTATGCATAATTTCATAGACTTTATGTATATATCTTTTATATGTTTTCTACATTAGAAGAAGCTGGAGAGATTTCAGGTAAAAAATATTATGTCAGCAAATTAATACTCTTTAGACTGACCCATACCAGGACTTTCCAATGTGGAGAATTTAATATATTGATTAAATGTTTGCTGAGAAGTTTTTAAACATTAAAGGATCTCACCAAACATATATGGGAAGGTCAAAGGCCAGAAGTGTGGTCTCAGTGAGCTAGAATACTATTATCATCATTGATGGCTATAGAAAATGATCTTAAAAGTAAGAACATAGGCTATCCAATGTATTTAGTTATGAGACGCCAACTTTTTCATCTCCAGAAAATCAGTTATTCTATCATGCTATCTCTTTAAATGCAATAGTTAATTTAATTTACTCCAGTATTTAGTTGAGGAAATGAGTGACATAAAGTGTAATGTAGAAAACAAATGAAATTGAGGGGGGTAGATCCAGAGTTCATCTTTTTGCACATTTAAAGATGGTCCACTCCAACCCTTTTCAGTCCTGTAGGCATCTCTGATAAACCACAGGATGCACTGAGGCAATATCCAAAAGACTATCTGTATCTGATGAGAAGGGTAATGGTCCAAACTAAGTCTACCCTTTTCTACAAGATATATGATTGTCTTGCTGAGAGAGCACCTAGAAATAGAACACAAGGAAACAGAAAAACCTGATAAATATTCAGAGAGGTATGAAGAGTGAAAAAAGTAAAAAGTTGATGATCTTTAGACAATATGAGCCTTTGACTAAAGACTGAAATATCTAAGGAGCAGCTTATTATAATAGACCTTTACTGGCTAGGGCACAAATATTTTTCCTGGGGTCTGTCCTATTTTTATAAAAGACTCATTAAGTTCTAAATCTTTGTATAAAGAAAAAATATAAACAATAACAATTACTATTTATGAAGTTCTTATTATGTGCCTGAAATTGTACCAACTGACCTGCTTGACCTCATAACGGACTATGTGGTATGTGCACTGCTCTTTTCTCCTTTTTGGAGAAGAGAAATTGAAGAAGAAATAATAAAGATTCTATATAGAACTACATAAAATATTCTAGGTCAATTCTTTAAGACTTAGACATTCAAAACATTTGCTTTTCTCCTGTTGTACACTTTCAACTAATCTAGGGTCATCTTTGTTGACATATTTGATTCATTTCTATTTAATCTGTGAGAATTTTACAATATATTCATCATTCACACTCGTAGAGATGTTAATTATCCATCTCATTTTTAAGGATGAGAATCTACTTGGCTGTTTCTCTTTCTGTTGTCACTCTATTTTAAGAGAAAATTGTATTTAACATCAATAGATTGATTTTAGGGTTAAGTCTCCTACTCTGGGTTTGAACTGCACTCAGCAAAATCCCCCATCTCTTCCCTTCAAGTCTTTCACAAAAGCATTAACAAAATATAGCCTAAAAGCTTTCAAATCTAAGAATATATTTCTGCTCTTTGCTGAAAAGATAGAACATATTTTATATTCTTTGATTTGAAATAAAAATACTTGAGTTTCTAGTCTGTATTTAATTACTTACTAATGGTTAAGTCATATTCTTTGAGCTTTAGTTTTATGAATATTTTAATTTGAGTAACTGGTGATGGTGTTAATAGTCCTTATTTTCCTGAAGTAACAGAACTTGGCTTGAAAATGACATAAAGCTATTTCTAGCATTAAAGTCTATAATTGTATGATTTCATAGAGTCAACATTAAACTATGAGCACAACACAACCTAGTTCTAGTCCAATACATCCTAACCTGTAAGCATTACTCTCAAATTGTTACTTTCCCATCCTCTTACACTACTCCTCTGGCACTTTCAGTCATCTGTGGTATCAGGGAAAGGATCAGAGCCTGGAGATCAAATTTGGCCTCTTCTCCTGTTTAAATTGAATTGTGAAGACATACCATCTATCAATACATACTTCTATAATACATGAATAATGTCTACTTCTCAAGAGGCTTTGAAAGTAAAATGAAATGAGTATGAGAAAATTTAACTGCAATGTAAAAGTATTATTACTCCACTTGAAATTATAACTTGACCCATCAAGTTATTGAAATTTTGTCAAGATTTAATGCTCACTTTCCCTGGCATGGATAATATTAAGATGCAGATACTCTCCGATCAGTAGCAGTTTGAGAGCGAGGGACTATTTTGAGTTTAGATCACTTAGCTTATAATTGCACAAGTGTTGGCTCTGTGCAATGGCCTTGAGAAGACTACCAAAGCCATCCTTATATTATCCTTCAAGTTTCCTTAAATTGATAAGGATTAAACTTAGGTTATGGTGGTATTACTTCTCTCAGGCCTATTTGATCTTTGTACTAAATACTGGTCTTAAAGTAAAGAATGTATTACTACTCTTCTGTAGGAGGGAGTTATCTATATAAAGTTCTAAAGTGTGATGGTCCAGTGTTTATTCAATGCTCTTTGTGACTAAAGGATCGGAGTTAGTTGGTACTAATGAGGACAATATCCTGATTGTGCTATAATCACATTTGTCATCCAGTCTCAATCTCTTACAAATAACTGGCAGCAGATGGTTTTGAATGTGTTAAACTCAGAGAATGCTTTCTACATAAGATCTTAGTGTTCTAGCAGAAGACAAACTTCAATTCACCAAAAGAAAAGTTAAACTACAATAAAACAATTGTACTGGACTAAACTGACTAGATTTTTCTTGGGACTAAGATTAAAAATAATACACAAATTAAAGTACACAATTTATTAAGCAATATTAAATGCTCTGATAACAACCTAGAAGAAGAAGTGGGGGGAGCAGGAGGTGAGAAGAGCTAAATTCAATAAGTGGATTCTAAGAGCTGGAGGGGTAAATCAAAGGTACTAGAAATAAAAATTAATTGAAATCTAAATATATTTAAGAATATAAGAGAAAGAAAAATGAGGAAAAATAGTATAATGATTAAAATCAAATGATGGAAGAATAGGAGAAGAGGAAATACTACAATTTTGTCATTATTCTTAGGAAAGAAATAAGAGGTAAAATCTCAACGAGGCATTTAATGGTATTTTTAATAGATAATGACGCTAACGAAAAATTCAAATCTTCTTTATTAGAAATGCCCATTAACGTACAGCACATGTGCTTATATGTTCTTACATGCAAAGCAAAACAAATAGAACACAAGGTAAAATAAATTTATGAACTTAAAAAGAGAAGGCACAAAAATAATGTTAGAATTAAGATTAAAAAAAAAACAGAATTGAAAGTAGAGCTAAACAATCGTATTAAAATAAATACTTTAGTATTTGATCTGAAAAGCAAAATCCAACTCTATTTAAGAGACTCCTGCAAATAAGCTAATTCAGAGCAGCCCAAAAGTATATTTAGCCACCTATATATACATAGAGAGGGGACCTTGTGGGGTCTTAACTAAAACTTAGATAAAGGTTTTCTCACAAGTGATCTAACTTAAGAGTTATGCATCACAGCCCCTATGGAAAATATGGAAATTGAATCAACCTCTTTCCTAATCCACATTTCTATGATATCTATATGCAGGAAAATGAGGATGTGTTATCATTATACCTGCAAAAGGTTTTGGTGAAGAATCCCAGAATCAGAGTAGAAAAGAGCACATAAACTCTGAAAGGTGTTTGACAGACAGGGATTCCTCAAGTCCTAAAAAAGTAAGGGCACTTGATAATCTGAATAGTTTAGATGAAGAGGCAAAAAAGAAATCATGATATGTTTGGAAATTGGGAATGTAAGTGCAGCATGAATATTGTGCAAGTGGCATGAATTTAAATACTTTTCCTAGTGTGAAATCTCCTTGTTAAGTGATTACCTGCTGTGATTTGTTTCCTTTACCTTTCTTGCTGCTTATTAAATGAGGGAGTCTTGGAAGAGTGTGTAACATTTTTCCGCAATGAATGCCTAACTGCAAAAGCAACTTGTCTGTATATTTAATAGTATTTTATTGTAGAATTATTGCTAATTCATGTAACTTTCTGGCACTATCAGGCATATAATTCAGCAGTTAGTAATTGCAGACTACTTGCAGGCTTTATTTTGTTAACATTGTCAGGCAGACTGGACTTGACTCCAGCCAGACAGGTCAGCGCACACACAAGACCACAGCTCCTGGGACAATTAAAACTGGAGGAAATTTGTGAGACTTCTGGCTTATTGGTTAAAGATGCAAAGCAAGAATTTCTTCAGCTATTATAATTTATTCTAACTAGAAACCCAGCCATCTCAATCAAATAGTTGGGGTGAGGGGGATATGAATAGAGAATAGTAACACCTGTCCCAGGGACAGTTAAACAATCATTTTTTGTATTTTTCTCTTCCTAGGATACATGTATATGTGTATAGATCTCTATATATAAACCAACATATTTTCCCACACATCATGATGTTTCTCTTTAGGCTTGTATGTATACATTCTGTGTGTGTGTGTGTATGTGTAACCTTAATGAAAAAAATAATTTGAGTGCAAGGATATATAATTTTATATACTAAGAAAAATTAGAATAGTTTTCTATTTTCTTAGTCAAAAATTCACTGAAAACACTAAAAACTTGATAAGCCTTTCCATTTTAAATTCCATGTTTGTATAACAATAAAAATGAGTCTTTTTTCTGCCTCTTTGACAATGTCTTTCACTGTCAACAGTAAGCAAGGATCAATATCCATTTCTGGAGATATGTACTTAGAAATTTGAGTAGAAGCAACTTGAAAAAGACATAGAAGGGACCTTTAGACCTAGTTTATTCACTCACTACCCACATCCTCACTGTAGAAATCTATTTTCATTTCTCTTTAAAAATAACTTGCATCTTAACTCTCCTGTGAATTCAAGCCCTACATTTCTACTTATCTTACCCCACTAGGAATTATCCAACCAGGCCTCTCTGGTGGCACAAGGGGTTGAGCACAGCAATATGGGGCTTCAGCAGCTACTGCAGCACAAGTTCAATCACCAGCCAGGGAGGGTATCCACATGGCTCAGCAGATCTCTCTTGTCTTGACCGCTGCTCCTCTCAGCAGTGGATTACAGTCTCTGCCTGTTCCGCTCCCAGCTCTGTCTCTGGTGAATCCTTTCACCCCCCACACCTCTATACCCTAGCTCTTGTATGCATAAACAAACAAACAAACAAATAAGTAAATCTTTCGGGGGGGGGGGGGGGAGAATTATCCAACCATTATACACTAAATTTAATGTTTCACNGGGGGGGGGGGGGGGGGGAGAATTATCCAACCATTATACACTAAATTTAATGTTTCACAATCTTAAAAACAATCGACACAAAGAATGGAAAAATTTAGAAAATGAAGAAAGGTAATTTAGTTTGGAGGTCATCTTAATTCCTTTTGGTAGTTTATTTTGTGGTCATCGATTTTATGTGGAACACACATTTTAGTACAGCATGATAAACCTCTCTCAGATCGCTGCCATCACACCATATACAAAACTTACAAAAAAAAGAGATAATGAGAATAGGCACATAGGCACTATGAGTTCAAACTCTAGTGATTCTACTGATCTAAATTAATATGAAGAAAGTAATCTAAGGGCCTTTGGGTCTACAAATCAGAATGTGTCCTTCCCAGGATCCTGTGAATCATGAAGATTCCAGGGGTGAGGATGGGTAAAAAGCTAAAAATTTCCATCTTATTTTTGAGCTCCTAAAAAATTTTACATATTACTGAGTACTATATAGCATATACTATTTTACTCTAATCTTTGCAATAGCCATAAAGATAAGACATAATTATTCTTAGTTTTTAGATTTAGTAATATAGATGGAAAAAAAGGTCCAAAGTTATAGAATCCGTTGTGGTCAAAGCTAGTAACTTATTTGGGTTTTGTGGCTTTTAGCTTATTTTTATTTTTGTGGCCTTTCATTTATGTGACTCCAAAAATATACAAAATGCTGAAAGGTTAACAACATCATATAGCTTTTTAACATTTTTTTTGCCTTCAACATGAATATTCCTAGTTTAATATATTTTAGCTATCAACTAGTATATTTATTAATTAAAATCAATGATCCTGAAGGAGATTAACATCAACCATGATTGCAAAATATTTAGATAAGATGTGGTGATAAAACAGTTTTTTTAAAATTTGAAAAAATGGTATATCTATAATTGAAAACATTTTAAAATCCCCAAAGACATTGAACATATAATTATCAAATCAGTTATGTGGACATCCAATGTTAATTCAATTCAGGAACAAAACCAAAAGACAGAGTAATTTAACATCTACTACCTTATGCAAATACAATTCATTCCATATATATTTTTGAGCACCCATTATGTATCAGGCACATAATAGGCAACTTTGAGACAATGATTTATAAACGATCATCTCTGCTTACAAGGAAATTACAATCTATGAATTTAGCTCTGTGATTTTAAAATATAATATGAAAACTCCTAAAATTTCAGTAAATAATCAATCTAGTCTTGGGAAATTATGACAGCAAAATAGCTGTCAATTTTGTTCATAAATCCAGATTCATTTAGAAAATTTTTTTTTGTCCTGTATCAGATAACTTGCCTTTCACAGAATATCCCTGCATTATTATATATCAGTATCTTTACTCTTGTTATTTATTAAGCATGATATGCCTCTCTTTCCATATGAACATTTTTTATTCATCCTTTCTTACCTTAAATATTTGTTAGGAACCTACTTTTCATCAGATATTAGAAACAAAAGATTGAAAATTAGAGCTTACATCCTAATGGAAAAGACCAATAGCAAATAAGTTGAGCACAGTATATAATATGTTAGATGACAATAAATACTGTGTAATAAAGAGGAAGTACAGTGGTTGCTATGTAATGTTAAATTGTGTGTTAGGGATGGTCTCATTGCTAAATTGGTGTTTGAATCAAGACCTGAGAAAATGAGGTAGAGGGACATGCCAGGCAGACAGACACTCTGTTAATAAGACAGTGAATGGTGTTTTTAAGAAGTAACAAAAAAGCCAGTGTTCATGGAAAAGGAAAAAAAAAAAAAAGATGAAGACATGCAAGACAAGAGAGGGATAGAAAGTATATTAAGATCATAGTAGTCTAATAGAGCACTCAAAAGGTCTTTGAATTTTACTCCAAAAGAGAAGGGAAGATATTCAAAGGATTGGACAGGAGTGACATGATCTACTTTACACTTTAAACAGTGCATTCTGATTGCTTTAAGAATGGATTACAGGAACTGATAAAAGAATTAGTGAGACAGTTCAGAATCAGCTACCATTACCTAGGTAAGACTATATTTGGAAGTGAGTGATAAAAATTGCTGGGTATATTTTGCTAGTCAGACAGGTGATATTTTGCCAGTTTTCATGTCGAGTGTAAGAGGAGAGAAGTCACTGGTGACTCAGTTTCTTTGCTTGACTAGTTGGAAAATGACTAGTCATTTTTAGTCTTTCTATTGGAAAATTGTGGGGCTATTTAACACGATTCAGAAAACTGAAAAGAGAGCAGGTTTAGGAGTGAGTATGGGGATATCACAAATTTGGAGTTGAATTCTTTAATACTTTAAATCTGAAAAATTAACTGGACAGGTAGTGGAGACATACAGTTTTGGTGTTGAGATGAGAGGTCTAAGTTGAATAGATGTGGATATAGGGAAAAAAAAAAGGGGGGGGGGATCCTAAAGATTTGTGTGCAGGAGCATCCAAGGTTAAGAAGTCAGGAACACATAAAAAAAACAGGAAAGTAGATTGGGAAGGAATGACCCCTGAGGAGGAAGAAAATCTGGTATAACATAAATCAGGAGAAGAAAGTTCCAAGGAGACACAGTGAGTAATCTATCACATCCACTGCTAAAGTTGGGTCAAGAGAGATGAAAATGGAGAAGGGACGCTATGATGTAGCTGCATTAAAGTCATTGGCGAGCTTGAGAAAAGTACTTTAAGTGGAGTAAGAAAGGCAAAGGCTGTTAAGATAGGTTAAAAGGGATGGGAACATTATAAAAACAACTAGCCTGCACTCTTCAAAAAATGTCAATATCATGAAAGATAGACTGAAATTAAAGTCAACTAAAAGAATATGATAAGCAAATGCAAAAGTTAACACTGGACCAGAAAAAAAAATATTTCTTGGTTTTGCTATAACAGACATTAGTGGAAGATTTGGTGACATCTAACCAAATTGTTAATAATTTTATCAATGTCCTTTTTGTGATTTTAGTAATTGCAATGTGGTATGGAAAAGAACATTCATTTTTAATAAGTACATGCTGAAGTATTCATAATTAAAAGGGCATCATATCAGCAACTTCTTCCTAAGTGACTCAGTGAGAATGAAAGTTAATGTGGTAAAATATTAACAATTAAAGAAGATGAGTGATGAAGATGTGAGAACTTTTTGTCTGTCTTTTGATACTTTCCTGTAAATCTGAAATTATTTCAAAATAAATATAAAAAATTAAAACTTTTAAAAAGTGAAAAAGAAATGGAGGAGGGGAATAGAGGGAGATTCAGCAGGCTGAATTGGAATGATTTCCTTTTCTTTTTCATAACTTTCTAACTAGCCTACTAACATTTTAAACATTCTCTTACCAAGTATTTCTGCATTGAAGTCAGTGGTTCTTACATTTTTTTTAAAAAATTCTTCCATTCTATCTGATTTGAAAGTAATACTAGAATGTATGATAAAAATATCCAAAATTGCCTTTACTTTCTGAACAAGTCTGATTCTTAAATTATATTTTTTAATTCTAGACCTTTTAAAAGGCTTTCTTAATCTGAGATTAAAATAAATTTATTGATATGTCTTTTCTTAAATCTAATAGGATTGCATGTTCTTTGTATAATTAGGTCCTTCTTTGTTTTTTGTTAGGTCATTTGATAAATTTCCCCCATCATTCTGTTAGTGAAACCATTCTCAGTGTTTCTAAAATTTAAAGATGTGGTCAGAGCCCATGAAATGAACAAATCTGAGGCAACTTGATAGCACTCTGTTGGGAAATGCTTCCTAAATCTGTAGATAAGTCACTTGAATCTAAGAACTTATAATTACCACAGTTGTTCCAAGTCCTGAAAATATAGGTATGGTATTAGAGAAGTCAGGGATTCTTAATGAGAACAGAAGATGAGAAAAAAGTCAGAAGATCTCTAAAGAGGCTAGATACTCGTCTAAAATATTAGGGTAAGTCTATTAATGAATAGTGAGACAGTGGTCATTTCCATGTTAGAGTTTGGTATCCAGTCTTAATCATATAAAGAAGATTCTGGTGACAGTGTGAAGAATGGGATTGGAGGAGAAATTTTAGGGCAGCAACGCTGACTGGAATTTTAATTCAACTAAAAGAGGAAATGGGATCTTGTGAGGGGATAGGAGTGAGTAGTGACCTTGATCCATGAGAGGGGAAAACAAATGATTATTCTTCACAATAGAATGAAAACTAAGTTCCATTTCATTAATTTGCTAATGTCTTTCCCCTGCTGCATATATTAGTCTTGCTTCCATATTTATTCATGGCAATGTGTGTAGATGCCTCATTCTAGTCTCATTTGGAAGCGATATTTCATCTTGCTCCCCTGTCATTAGGAAACATTGCCCAAGACTTAGTCCTGTAATATGAAGCCCCTCTATACTTGAGCTCTCAATCTTTTCAGGCTTGTCAAAGATTTTATTGCTCTATATAACTCCTCCAACTTGCCAGTGAGCTTGAGTCTGTAATAAAAGTTTGAAAGATTCTCAATTTTCTTGGCATAGAGGTAGGACGAACACAATCAAAATATGAGCAAAATCTCAGCTCCACCATTTACTGTTTTAGTGTAAAATCCAATTTCTGTATTAGAAATATTGTAATCCTCATCTATTATTACATAGAGCCTGTAGGTCAAAATTTACAATTACAGTGTACCTTAGCAGAGTCCTTTGCTCAGAGTCTCACAAAGCAGGCATCAGCTTATTGACTGTGCTGCATTCTCATGTGGAGTCTTGACTATCAAAGGACCCACTTCTCAGCTCCCTCAGGTAGGTAGCAGAATTCAGTTTAGGTCAGGTCCACAAAGGTTAATTTCCCTCTTGAGTAACTAAAGTAGGAGTATAGGGGGTTGAATTACAAAAATACTCCCTGTACTTTAACATAGAATGTAACATGAGAGCAGGAGTGATGCTTTAAAACTTTACTGTATTCTACTAATGAGAAAGAAGTGGCACAGCCTTCCTAGACGCACAGTCATGAGAAAGGCGGGTCACACAAAGGTTTGGTTACGAGGATATAGGAATCATGGATGCCATAGTAGACTCTTACCTGTCAGAGTAGGTAATCCTTAAAAATCAGCAAATCAAGAAACAGTAATATAAATATGTGTATATGTTTTATTTTTTTAAGATTTATTTATTTATGCATACAATAGCTGGGGTACAGGCCAGAGGTGTGGGCAGTGAGAGGATCAACCAGAGACAGCGGGGAGCAGAACAGGCAGACTGACCAAAACACACTGCCAAAGGGAGCAGCAGGCGAGGCAGGAGAGGTCTGCTGAGCCATGTGGGTCCCCTCCCTGGCCAGCAGTAGGGATCAAACTCATGCAGTAGTGGCTGTGGTTTGCTTCACAGGGCATTGCTTAACCTACTGCCTCACCAGGGAGGCCCCTGTATATGTTTTAATACAGAGGCAAAACCAAAAGAATTAATAAAATACAAAAAGTGTTTTCTTCTCTATGAAGTAGTACGTAGAACAGGGTAATTTATTTTCTAATTATTTGGCTCTTTAAACTTCAGGGATAAATATATTGTTTTCTTTTTATTAAATAATTATAGCTCTTTTTGTATAGAATATGCCTATAACTTTCTTATATATAAAAAGTAATGTAAGCAGAAAATTTGGACTCGAAGGCAGTTTTTTGAGAAAAGATCTGGGAGTTTTTGTTGACTATAAATTTAAAAAAAGTCAATAATGAAATATCATTATTATAAAAAATTCAAATGCAATCTCAAGCTTCCATTCATAGAACTATAATGAATAAATAATTGTCCTATATTATTTGGCATTTAAAATTCCATATTTGTCATTGTGTTCATTTCTGGGTCCCTAATTAATTTCTGTTCTTCTATTGTTATGGTATTGATGGTCTATTTTCATTATAGAATCAATATGTGATCTCTGTAGAAAACTTTAGAAGATATGAAAAAAGGAAATATCTGTAATATTAGTACTTGAAAGTATATATCACAAACATTTTGAGGCATCCAGATTGAAAGATAAAATGTAAAGCTTTTACATTCCTACAATATAATTGTCAATGAAGAAAGCCCTGTTTAGTTTACCTCTCTCCCAAAACTTTTTTTAAAACCTATTAGAACTAATAAGAGTTCATTCAGCTTGTAGAACACAAAGTCAACATATTAAAACTAATAGCATTTCTATGTGCTAGTAACAAATATTAGAAAATTAAAATGCAAAAGAAAAATATATGAGTCCTATATATTCTATTAAGAAGGCCATTAAAATGAAAAATTAAAGGATCTGTGCACTGTATAATCCTAATTAAGAAGACCTGAATCTATGAATTAGATGGTTGAACATTAAGAAGACAATTGCCCAACATTAATATTCAACATAATCCCAATCAAAATCCCAGCAAATGATTTTTGTTTTGTTCTATAATTCATATGAAAATGCTAAGCTAGTTTGTAACCTACATGGAAATTCAAAGAATCTGGAATATCCAAAACAATTTTGAAAAAGAAAACGAAGTTTGAGGACTTAAACTACTCGCTTCAAAATTTATCAATTATAGTAATCAAACAAAGGCCAGGATCAAGTGAGGGAAAACAAGATGCTGACAGCACAAAAGTTAAGGACGTGTTTATTCTCGGCATCATAGAAATTCAGGGCTGACACTTGCACAAACCTGAGAGTGCCTCCTTACATTCATTAATTTAAATGTAGGTGCTACTCTTGCTTCACCCTAGTCAGTTGTTAGTAAGGATGTGGAGAACTGGAATCTTTAAACACTACAGGTAGGAATGGAACATCCAGGGTGCAAAAACAGAGTCTCATAAATCAAATATAGAAATACTCATAATTGACAAATCTCTAGAGACAGAAAGCAGCTAGAAAATGGAGGTCAACCATAATAGAAAGATCAACCATGTGAATCGAGTATTGGGGTTTTAAGGTCATCTGATAGCAGCCCAAACTCCTAGTACCCAGGGAGTAGAAGGAAGCTAAGTTTGAGTTCAGTCATGTAACTAAGGATCTATCATTCCTATGTAATGAAATCCCACTAGAAATTGAGTCCTGAAGCTCAGAAGAGTTAACCTGATTAGTAAATACATCAATGTACTAGAAGGTTTGATGCGTCCTAAGGACATAGAAGCTTTATATTTGGGAGCCTCCCATATCTCTCTCTTTTCTTTTGGTTGGTTTTGACCTGTATCCATTTGATAAAAAAGTCATTGTGAAGGCTAATGTTTTCTTAAATTCTCTGAGTCACTCTAAAAAATTACCCTGTGGGGCTAGTCAGAGTCCTGAATTTGTAGTCAGTTGTTTAAAAATGTGGGTGTACTGGGAACCCCCAAGAATGCTGATGTGAAAGACAGTCTTGTGAAATCCTAAGACTTTAACCTGTGAAGTTTGAGATGACTTTGAACAGTCAAATTGCCTTATACCCAAGAAATTGAAAATATATACACACAAAACTTTTCATAAATATTCAAAGCAGCTATATGTAAGCTGACCAAAAACTGGGCACAGTTCAGATAGCCATCAAATATCTATCTAAATAAATAGTGGTATATCCATTTAATGCAATATCACTGATTAGTAAAAAAAGAATTATCGATACATAGAACAAATTTAAAAATCTCAGTGGCATAGACTAAGTAAGACAGACAAAATGATTAATATTGTATGATTCCATTTGTATGAATAACAGTGACAGAAAATAATTAGCTGCCAGGAGCTAGAAGTGGAGGAAAAGCATTTGTCTATTAAAAGGATGGAGGGAACTTTTTGAAAATATTTTATATTATGACTGTAGTGGTGATTATAAGATTTTATACAGTATCTTGGTCCCAATGTCACACAATGTATAATCAATTCCAGTCAAATTATACATTGAAATGATAATATTCTATTTCTTTATGTCTTTGGCAGTTATATGGACATGTATGTTACAGAAAATTTTATTAAACTATCCTCTAATGATTTGTCCAATTTTAGGCATATATCCTTATTCTTTATTGTCTTTAAAATGTTCTTGCTTGTCTTTCAATAGACTTTAAAAATTTTCTTCTTATAGATTCTGAAGTTAATTCCTAACCATTTATTTATGGTTTTGCTATATATTAACAGAATGTTTTTCATTATATTTTGATTTTCAAATTTGACATGAAAAGCTTCCAGTTTGTTTTTTTTTTTTTAACAGCATAACTAATGTTCTCAATGACTACTATTAGAGGAGGAAAATGGAACTAATATGATGGATTTTAGTCACAGTTCTGAACTATTGCAGAAAATATTCTGGTTGTTTAGAGAGTGTTTTTGCCAAAGCATCTTTCATGAGGAACCAGTAAATCAAATCATGGTCCAAGAGGATTTACTTATATTTCTTTTTCAGCAAGCCCATCTCAATGGCAAATACCCAGACTGACTTAGTTTTATACTAAGACTGTATGCTAACAGATCATGGTGATTTGTGTAATTTTCTTCCATTATTGGCACACCCAATACATTAACTTCTCCATTTGTAATTAACTTCTCCATTTGTTGAAATTGATCACCACATTTATGTAGCTTTATAATGGCTTGGTTAAGCTTCTTTCACTTCTCTTTCATTTTTAAACCTGACTTGGGGGTCTCATGAGAAAATCAAGAGAGTATAGGGACAGAAGAGAGCTCCTACTGCCAAATATGCAAAAAGTTAAATCCGATGAGAAAGAAATGGTCTTTTGGGTTTTAGTTATGCCGAGTTTTAGTGGAGGCTAGATTGTTGGAGAGTATTACGTGATTGAGGCAGAAAAATAATATATGAACATCACTGAACTGAAAGGACAGAAATTAAAAGTAAACAAAGAGTAGAAGATACTTAATCTTTGTAAAGATAAGAAAGATGACACATTTTTATGTATCAATGCTAGAAATTCAGGATGATTCTACATGAAAAGATAGTTGATTTTGGCAAAAAAATAAAAAATAAAAAGTTGATCAAAGTAGGATTAATTGTCCTTAAAGTTCCCTTTAGTCCCCTCGGCAGTGTGTTTTGGTCAGTCTGCCTTTTCTGCTCCCCACTCTGTCTCTGGTGGGTCCTCTCACTGCCCACACCTCTGGCCTGTACCCCAGCTATTGTATGCATAAATAAATAAATCTTAAAAAAATAAAACATATACACATATTTATATTACTGTTTCTTGATTTGCTGATTTTTAAGGATTACCTACTCTGACAGGTAAGAGTCTACTATGGCATCCATGATTCCTATATCCTCGTAACCAAACCTTTGTGTGACCCGCCTTTCTCATGACTGTGCGTCTAGGAAGGCTGTGCCACTTCTTTCTCATTAGTAGAATACAGTAAAGTTTTAAAGCATCACTCCTGCTCTCATGTTACATTCTATGTTAAAGTACAGGGAGTATTTTTGTAATTCAACCCCCTATACTCCTACTTTAGTTACTCAAGAGGGAAATTAACCTTTGTGGACCTGACCTAAACTGAATTCTGCTACCTACCTGAGGGAGCTGAGAAGTGGGTCCTTTGATAGTCAAGACTCCCTGCAGATGTAAGATCCAACACACAGGGTCAGTGGGGCTGGACATTGGAGGATTCTGCTCAGAGAGTCTGTTGATCCCAGACACCACAGCTTGGCATGGACGGAGAAGCATGAAGCCCTGAATGACAGCTTCAGGAACAAATCGTAGGCTATGCATGAAAGTGCTGGATGGACCAAACTGGGCATTGCCACCGTACTTGGCAGAACAGATACAGTGTACCTGGTGACTGGCCCTGGCATTCTCCTCATAGCACCTGCAGACTATCTAACATGGGTTTCTGCACCTCACTCCATCACTTCATATGGGCATTCCAGGCTGTTTCTTTCACCTATATGTCAAGATTTCAGAGATAAGAGAAATACCTTCACAGTAAGGACTTAGTTGGTTAGTCCATTTTTTTTGTTTTCAGAGAGAAACTTGGATGTTTGAAAAATTTTAAATGCATTAAGAAGTTTCAATTTTTTTAATAATTAGGACAATCTGTTTCTTAAACTGTCTAACTACATCAAATAAAATAAGATTTCCAGTAGGATTTTTTTTTAGAATTTCCTTGTAGACTGTCAAATTAATGGTAAATGATGATAATTTTGTTGATTCTTTTGCTAATGTTTATGGGTTCGCATCTTCCTTTTCTTGTCAATTGAATTATTTAAAAATTTTAGAAATACAATAAATGATAATTGTGACATTTGTTTTTCTTGCTTGAATGACAGTTCTTCCAATATCCAACTTAGATATATGATGCTGGATAGTTGAAAATGATTATTTGTCTGGTTAAAGGATGCTCTTTTTCCTTTGTGTTACTTAGATTATAAAACTAGAAATGTACATTGAATTTTTTACAGTACTTTATTGCAAAATCTTTTGATTGCCTTCTTTTTGCTGATGCTACATTATTTTACTTCATTGTTTAGTTATCCATCCCAACATTCCTTAACAAATCTCATTTGCTAGTACTCTATCATATTCTATAAGATTAAATTTGTCTATATATTTTTTAGTATCTATGTGCCATTTCTGTAGTTCATTAATCAGGTTCAGGATGTATAATAATTCCTTAGTCATAAAAAACAAGACTTTTATTCTCAGTATTTTAGTAATACAGTCAGTAAGTTATCTTTGAGGAATTGAAAAACTTTCTCATCTAAGCTTTGAGTCTCCAACTTAAATGATGAGCGCTCCAGAAATTATGTTTAGGGGAACCAACTCAACATGCTTCTTGATACCAAAACCCAGTGGCTTAAATTAACTGGATATTGCTCTTCACTGACTAGCCTAGAAAGGGTTAAATGATATTTAATATAGTTTATTTTTTCATTTATCTTATTCAGTACTATTCAAATATCTTCTGAACTAACAATTTTTCCAGTCATACAGCGTCAAAGAACCCCTCTTTCTCAGAACCTCATTCTCTACGGCCACAGTAGGGCCTGAGGCATTTCAGCTAGGGTATGCCACAGATATGGTTCCAGAAGAGAAGCTAAACTGCTCAGGGTAGCAAATGCTCCACCATAAACCATTGAATTCATCTACAGGTAGCCAAAGAAAGTGTTTGCCGTGGTACCAAAGTCAAAGATAAGCTAGAGCAGACAGGGCATGAGAAATTCAGAATATAGTTTCTTCAACTCAAGATTCAGCAGTAAAAAAATAAAATCTCAAACAAGTCAATAAAATCTCACCCAGACCATATTCAAAAAATATAAATTGTTATGAATTGAATATACTGTACATTTGACTGTACGTAGGTCACATTCTGGGCCTTAATACCGAATGCAGTGTATATCAATGTAAAATAGTGGCACAACATAAAAATCCTGGAAATCTTTCCAGGGTAATGATAGCAGATCATGAACATACTGAGAATCCAGAGGTGGCTTTCTTTACTTTCTCTTCATGTGGATTTTCTATACCTTTAGTATTATCTTAGTTGCCAAACCAGAAGCTGCTTCGTAGTTGGAGTCCTTCCGTCTTGACTTTTCTACGTACTTCCCCTCTAACTTCCAGGGTTTTTCTTGCTGTGACCCTTAACATTATGTGTCTTAGAATGTCCTAACCTCCTTGAGCCTTGGAACTGTTAGACCTTCACTCTATTTTATTTTTTGAATTTTTAAAAATGAAATCTAGCAGTCATTTAATTGTCGGTGAAACCTTGGGTTTATGTTTTACTCTTCTGTGTGAGTGCGTGCTTCACTCTAGTTTAGAAGGGCTCTGTTCTGCAATGCCTCAGCACATACAAGACATGGCTCAATTTTTCTAAAATGGGTGACCTCAGTTAAAAAACAAAGTGAGACATATTAAAAATGTTAAGAACTGATTTGAACAGTTAGTGGTTTAATTTTTCAACCTTAGGGCATTTACAGTCTTAGATTCTGTTTTGCTTATATAAGCTACCTTAGCCTTAGAACCACCTCAGTCTAATGGTCTTTTAAAATCAAATTAATGGGCCTTCCGGGTGGCGCAGTGGGTTAAGCAACACACTATGAAGCAGACTGCAGTAACTGCAGCACGAGTTCGATCCCTGCTGCCAGCCAAGGAAGTGATCCACATGACACGGCAGACCTCTCCCGCCTTGCCTGCTGCTGCTGCCCTCAGCATTGTACTTCTGTTGACCTTTCTGTTCTGTTCCCGGCTCTGTCTCTAGTGAATCCTCTCACCCCCCCTACACAACTCTGGCCTGTACCCCAGTTCTTTTATGCATAAATAAATCTTTAAAAATAATAATAAAATCAAATTAACACCTAGGATAACCCTAACGTGCCATTATACATAAGATCTCCCTTTCACAAGGGGAGAGGTTGGACAAATAGAATTCTATCTCTTTCTACAACAGCAACATTTTAATCACCAACCCTACTTTAGTGAAATTAAATTTCTTTCCTGAATACTCAATACTTTGAATTCTTCCATAAAGGATTATAGCACAAATACATTAAATAGAATGAAAAAAGATTGTTTTTAAGGCTAAAGCAAAGAGCAGATATATCTAGTTAGAACTCATGCACTCACACCATCAAGTGCAAAGAAAGAAGTACTATTGCCATTTTTACTCATTCTCATGACAGTAGCTAAAAATAAGTATAAAATGAAATGTAAGACATGCCTATGGCATGTTTTTCAGTTTCATTATATAATGCAATAATTGAAAGATCTATAGATTAGTATTCTACAGATTTAACAATGCATTAATAAATAGCATTGCTAATCTGAATTAAATTTCCAAAGCATCTTTATCTTTTCATCTACCCTCCCAGCACCTTCCCAACTAAGTTTCTGATTTAATTTAGAGTTTAATAACTATTTTTTAATTCTATAAAATTCCTTCTTTCAGTGGTCAAGAAAATAATATAAAAAACTAAATATAAAGAAATAGTTTGAGAGCGATACTACATACTATGAAACTCTAATAGAAGCATTACTTCGATAGTGGGAGAAATATGTAACCAACTATTGGTGCAATTTCTCTTTGAATCCCCAGAATTACATGCTCCTTATGCAGGAATATTTCCCAGACTATCCAGTGCATATATCACTGATTAAGATCAAATCCGCTAGAAACATGTAAAATTTGATGTTAAAAACTGGTCAAGAAGTTTGATGGCCTCTCACTTTGTAAAGATTTT
This sequence comes from Galemys pyrenaicus, assembly GCA_019455555.1. Classification (NCBI taxonomy): domain Eukaryota; kingdom Metazoa; phylum Chordata; class Mammalia; order Eulipotyphla; family Talpidae; genus Galemys; species Galemys pyrenaicus. The sequence continues at coordinate 4,858,949 of JAGFMF010011942.1, read as the reverse complement.
TCTGTAAGTGCCTCAGGCTCAATACCATGTGCTAATATGAAGATAGAGGGGAATCAAACTCAAACCCATTTCATGGCAGAACTACCAGCACAATAAAATTTAATGGCTATCTTAAAGGTTGTGGTATGAGTCATTCTTGAAAAAACATTTCAATTTATTTTTCAAGCTTCTGTATAAAAGACAGAGAGGAAAATCCACTCTGCCCTCAAAAATCAAAGAAAGTAGTTTAATAGGTAGAGTACTTGTCATTTGACCAAAAAAAACCCTCATATTTCTATGAGTCAAGTTAGAAAAGATCAATCCAACCTTTTAAAGAAGCGATGACTCAGAAAACCAATCACACCAGGACAGGGCCTGCTGTTTAAACTGCTTAGATTTTACAAGGTGCTATTAGGTATACTTAAAGTTGATTGGCCTATATATTGAAAAAAAAATCTTTTTGGTATCTCAACAAAGGGAGATACTTCTGTGAATTCTAGAAAGCTCTCCCCTAGACAGAATAATGAGAAAATTGTGCTGTCATTCTATTTCTTCATCTCTTTTTCTATTCCCTCACTTTGGTTCTTTCTTAAGTTTCCTTCTTCACCCAGGAGAAAAATAATTGGATTTATCACTACCAGTTCTAATTTTTAAGGGACCTACAAAGTAGGTCCCTTTTCAATGTGGACAAAGTTTAGTAGAGCTTTTCTATATATAGACAATTCCATTTGCTGGAGTATGTGAAATGTTTCTCCACTCTAATGTTCTACCCTCCAAGATAAATGTGGAAATATTAAGACTGAAGTCAAGAATTAACCCTCTATGTCTGAGGTATAAATGTTGTGAAAATATATATGTATTCTATGTATGAACTCAAGGATAACTTTAGGTATAGTAATAGTATAAAGCTCATGCTTTCAAATCAGAAAAGTCTAAATTTTCATCCTACCATTATTATAGTGTAAGTTTCTTCATCTGAGAAATATAGATGATAGTATATTATTGTTGAGAGAAATTGATATACTAGAATTGTGAAGTACTTAGCATTCTGTTAGTACGTTAGAGTTGCCGTACATGCTAGTATGGTCAAAGCAAGCTGTCTGAGCCCATCAGTGCTTTCATCTGAACAGGGCAAGCTGTCAACTGCTAGAGTTATCAGGCTCTTTCAAGGCCCATCTTGCACTGTTTTCAGCAGTTAGCAATCCAGTCACAAGCTTCCCTTTTTTATGGACCTCGCACTCCACCTATACCTCCATGCACAAAGAAACACATTCCTGCAGATATACAGATCTGTTTCCACCAGCAACCATGTACCAGACCCCATATTCTGCTAACCTCAAAGCCTGAAGAGCCTGGACACCTGCAGCAAAGGCACTTGTTAGCAGTCCTAATTAAAAAGCAGCTTCACATTTCCACTTTTTTCAGGTCATCAGCCTGAAAACTTTTTCTCTGGATATGACCTCAATAACCCCATCATCCCTCCCTTCACAATACTGTCATACACTATTCTGTATGACTGTGACTCAGTTACTCTCTTCCAAGTTTTTCCATTGTAATGGCTGAAAAAACAAACAAATCTATTACCCTGTTCATTATCAATTACAGATTCCTGAACTGTCTTCCATATTTATTGAAAATTATGAATATTGGTTCATAGTCTCATTCTAAAGGTTATCATGAAACTTGAGTGTAAAGTAAGACCGTAAACCAGTTTCTGGGTATTTCACATTCAATTTCCATATGAATGATCAATCAATAGACTAGATTTAATATTTCTTGAACTTTGCTGTTTTTTTTTAATATAAATATTTTTATGCATACAAGAGCCAGGGCGTACAGGTCAGAGGTGCAGGCGGTGAAAGGATTCACCAGAGACAGAGCAGGGAACAGAACAGGCAGATGTACTGAAGTACACTGCTGAGGGGAGCAGCAAGCAAGGTAGGAGAGGTCTGCTGTGCCATGCCAGGGATCGTACTTGCACTGCAGTGCCTGCGGAAGCCCCATGGCGTGGCATTCAACCCCTTAGGCCACCAGGGAGGCCCTTGACTTTGCTGTTTATTCAGCCTCACCCATACCTTCATATTAACTTGTACATGGATTTTATCATTACCTAAAATTCTTTCTATTGTGTCATGTTGTCTGACCCCCAAAATAGTGATTAAATGAAATTATTTATGTTAAGCAACTTGTTCTATATTTGGTATGTTAAATAGCACCTAATAATGATAACCACCTATCCTTCCATCTCAATTTTAACAGGCAAAATTTTACAGTATTTGTTTATTCCTTTCACGTAGCTTTAAATATATGTTAAAAAGAGAATACCCAGTGTATCACAAACAATATAGGACGTTTTAAATTATCATTATAGATAGCGTACTATAGTCAAAACAATTGTTAACCATTTACATATAGAAAAAACATATCTGTTGCTTTCCCTTTCTGAAAATAGCTTCCTGAGATTTCAAAATATCTGATTATGCTAAAGTTTCAGTAAGAAATTCCTGTAGTCAATAACTAGATATTTGTAACAAGAACTATTCAGAATTAAGCATTTGATTGTAGTTTATATGTGTGTTTTAAAAGAAAAACTAATTTATAGTCTTTGTTTTAGAATTAGAGTTAGAAATAACCTTAAAACATCTAGAACATCATTTAGAACATCTGTGTTTTTCAAAGTAGTGTCAAGCAGATCTTCAAATTTGAAAATCTGTATAAGTGATTAAAAACCTATTTCTCCCCAAACTCTCACAGTGCAAGACTACAAAAAAAAAAGTAGAAAGGAAAACACCTAATATTTACTCTTGAAAATAATCTTAATCATCATAAAAAGAGCTCAAAGATGACTCTTAGCATTACCATAAGAAAAATTCTCATCATATATTTCATGAAAAGATAAATGTCAGTGGTACCCATTCCTGAATTTTATTATTTTTGGTTTCCTTAATAAATACTGAAATCCTAACTGATGTGGCATTATAGAAGAAAATGGTTAAACTAGAGAAAAGATTAGCAAACTGGAAATTCCCAATATATTACAATATATTTAAATATCTCACCAGAGAATTATCTGAAATTCATGTTATTATAATTTGCTTTTATGTTCTTGCTGTCTCTTTTTACCCCATTGACCAACTGACATTTCTCAAGCACTGAAAGGTCTTGATCCTTCTCTTGCTTATGCTCAAAACATGAAAACAAATAGCAATTCACATTCTTCTTGCCTTTTCTACCTAACAGAAGGTACTCACTTTATTTTTGTTAACTCTCTGCCAAATGCTATGTAATCCATCTGTGTAGTAAGGCTGTAAGAGGTTTTATACTATGTAGACTGAAGAACTGAATGTCAGAATTGACTTCTAAGGACATGAACTCAGGAATATTATTGATGTTGTTAGATTTACCATATCCGTAATGTCTTTGTGCCATGTAAAAATCTTTGACTATCTTCATTGACCTCTATAATGTGTTCTCAAATAGTACATTCATCATACTTATATTCCATTCAATACATTTGGTTTGTTTTATGGCTTTTGATAAACTATATGTTGACAAATCCTATAAAAGTCAAATGTATATTTTTTCGTATCATGTAGCAATAGTGAAATGAGAAACTACAATTATAAATTTAGTTGTTTATTGTTATAAATTTCCTATTCTGTAATCCACTTAATGACTTGTCAGAAAATAAAGTCCCTATCATAATAAATTCTTTTAATAGAAATGATCAGTAGTAAAATATTCAATGGTAAGACAAAGACAACTCAGTTATTTTTCTGCACTGTTTATGTCTTCTTATTGTACCACCTATGAAAGTAAAATAAGTTATCTGAACTTAGATCCATAGGTAATACAGAAAGAAAAATTCTATATGCTCCCCAAAATGATGAAAGAAAAATTAAGAGAGATATATGAATATTTTTTCAATATGTAGAGGTGATTGAGTAAAACTATGTCTCCTTTAGTTCAGATTCATTTGAAAGAGGAGCTGATTCAACTAGAATTTATTAGTAAAAGTCAGTAATGTAAAAGATATATATGATGTTAGCTACTATTAATTCATCACATGTCTAGCATGTATGCATAATCAGTGTACTGACATTCCCACCAGATGGCAATGTTAAGACTTATGTTGCTATTTGATCAATTGCAGATATGTGTACTTATTAGAGAAATGATTGCTGAATTTGAAGTATTTGTTAATAAGGCTCATTTCAATTTTTTTCTTGAATTAACCCAAGTTTTTATAATTTTTAAAATTAACTTTGTCTCTAACTTTAAAGAAAGTAATGGTAATCATACTGAGGAAATAATTTAAAGTCATTGTTACTGGTGGTTAATAAAAGCTCTTTTTAGCTAACTGTTGACAGCATTATAAGTGCTTAATATAAAATAATGTTTACCTAGTATCTTACAATATTTCATAAAATTAAAACATAGGGCTAGTTAGAAATTGCTTATTAAGAATACCAGAAACAAGGAAAGTTGAAAAATTTCTCCTTGAAATTTGTAATCTCCACGTTCCACTGGAAAATGGAATGTAAGGGAAGTGGACAACTTATATTACATAAAACAAAAGTGCCAATAAAAAGAAAGAGAATCAGCTATTCAGATCTTCACACTGGCAAATGTATATTTTTCTAGCAAGAGGAGAGTTCCTCAGTTAAAAATAATGTAGCTTTTGTTTCTTTCTTTATTTTGAGTTATTTTGTTGCTTGTATTTAGTAAGCATCTGTTCTCTAGTTAGGATTAGCATTTATACTCATCCTTATTCAACTGGCTAGCTACAGTGAGCTAGCGGTACGCATATACGACAGTCAGGGACAAGGTCAGTTAGCATTTTAGAGTAAACGGTCGTGGCAATTTGACAAAATAATTTTTTTTTTTGAAGCTGAATGTTAAAAATGAGGTTTACATTTTATTTCCTTTTTCTCTTTCATTGTTCTAGTAATTCATTTTAATTTATTTTACAAAAATATTAATCTGGAAGTCTTGGAAGGGGAAAAAGCTGGTCTTTTTCCACAGATAGTTGAGACACACTGCTTTTTCACCTTTCATAGTTATCTTTAAAATGATTCCAGGTCTTTCTTCTTCATATATTTATGTCGTGAAGCAGAAATGTTTTCTCCAGGATATCACAACCTTTCCTTTCCATTGACCCAATGACACTGGATAGGAATGCTATGAAATTATGTTTTATACTAAAGTCATAAAATTGACAAACTATCATATCAAGCAGTCATATCAAACTAAGGTTTGATATTAACCTATGCCTTTTTCATTTTTGACATTGAAAATGATCTTAAGAGTGGCCAGGAGTCACACTAGTATAAAATGTGATAAACCTGTGATTTAACTTGTAGAAATACCTAAGCCTCATATTCCACAATGTATCATTCTTCAGAAGGTCTGAAAACCATTTACAACAAGGATAAATCCATTGGGAACAATGATGAAACAATGCTTGCGCCTCTGTTAAATCTTCTGGGGCAGACCCTAAGTGGTGAAGATATTCAGAGGAAGAGGAAATTTGTATCTTCAACTGCCTAACCAAGTAGTAACCTCTACTTCACGTGTGTATCTGACATTCAGTTCAGTGGTTTAAACAAGTAGGTGTTCACCACATGTTTTGTTTTGTTTTTAAAAAGCACCCTGACCTGTGATGGTTCTCTTGAAAAGATGAATAGAACTTATTTAAAGCAAAAAAAAAAAAGGAAATTCTATATGAAAGGTTTTGCATCTCTGCTTTTTAAAACAATAAACTACCTTTATGTTAAGCTACTTACTGTATATACCAATGCAGATTTTAGTATTCTCCAGTCTTCATAACAAAAAAAAAAGTTTGTGGAATAAAGTAAGCTGGGGCAGTGATTCGCATTTTCTTTGAATAAGAGAGGTTCATGATGTTGTTGTTGTTGAGTTTTTTTTTTTTCAAAGATAAAACTTCTGATGTAAGTGATGACACAAGTAACTTAATCACTTGTTTCCTTCCAGTTAGCTTAACCAAAGTGGAAACTGAAATGGAGCACAAATAGTAATCATGATTTCCTGTCTTTCAGTCTTTCCCGCACTCTGCCTGTATGTCAGCAAAGTTCTTAAGCTTTCTGAACTTTCATCTTTTTCCTTGCTTTGCAACTTGAGCTTGATTGCGCCCTCTGTTGTGGAAGAAAACCGTATTCTATAATCTTTAAAAAAGAAGTTATAAAGTCTCCTTTATTTAAAATGATTAGCATGATAAAAAAAATCACATAGTTTTTTTTAATTTCCAGCTCTCCTTCCATTTCATTTTTTCTTTGGTAGAAACCTGTGAGTTTATTTCCCACAGGTAAATTACTAGCCAGATTTTGGCTCCCTAAAAGAGAGTTCTCCTTAAAAGATGTCAGGAGTTTCCCCTACAAATACACACTTGTAACTGGATCTCTCTGCTTTAGTAATAATGATTCCAGATGGCTGCTTCTAGAGGAAGCAAGAATTTCCGGCTCCAAAATGATGTGGTAACAGAGCCCTACTCCCCTCCCCCAAGCTGCACTCAAGTGGTAGAACTGTATGCTGAATTTCCTGACTGATCAGGTATTATGAGAAGACCTCTGGGGTTAGGCGGGTTCCTTTGTGGAAGAGCCATAGTTGGGTTCTTGTGGCTACAAGGGCTCCATGAAGAAAGCACCAACTAAGCTTTTCTCTGCACCACAGTGACTATTAACTGTCAGTCTTTTCTGTATCCATCACAGGATGTAAACAACTTTCATGAAGTTCAGTACATGGAACTCTGTAGATCTTTAGGTTATCAAACACATAAACACATTAACAACAAAGGAAGTGTAAGGTCGAAATGAAAGCTTAGGCATAAATTCTATTACCAGTACTTGCTATCTCCTAAACTTTACAAAACTCTCTCTCCTAAAGTGTCTCATTTTAGGCTGGAGAAAAACCTGTGAGTCTGGGAAAGCCAATGTTTTACTTTATTTAATAGACGATAAACTGAGGTTCTGAGAAGTTAGTTGACTCACTGGTGGTAAAGCTAGGGCATGTAGCCTATCTGTATGTCTGTTCTAAGATACTTTCCTAAACACGGAAAACAGAACCAGAGGAGCAAAAAGCAAGTGAAAAGGTCTGGTAAAAACTATGGACACAATAGAATAGCAATAATAAAGCCATATAGAGCTTTCTTCTTGTAGTAAATTTATTGGTCTAAAGCTTCCAGTTCTCTTCTGGAGAGCTATTCAAAAAACCCACTAGCTTTTCTTATTTATGACCATAATAATTTTATTCCTGTAAAAGCAGACTCCCTAGACAAGATTTTTGAGTACAAGTGGTTCATTTGAGAGCGAGGCATAATGAGAAGGTATAGAAGTAAGACAGTGAAGGGAAGAGGAATAATAAAGAGTGTTTTAATAAGAGTACATTTTCCATATGTTGATCCCCTGAGGAAACCCACAGACAGTATATAAAATGAAACAAAATTGTGTCACTGACAAGAAAGAGGCTGGGAGGTTGTATACAAACTTTTGTCCCTCATTAGCTCAGGGTTGCTCATGAGGCTTTACTCCATCAGCATTTCTGGGTTACTGTACTTTGTATGGACCAAACAGGCTCACACACAGAGACCTAAAATGTCTATCGTGGGTTGGTAAACTCCAGAAAAATAAGGGAATAAGGGCAGGGCACCAACAGCATCTACTAAAATGATCTCGCAGGGAGCTGATACGAAAGGATATTTTGAGGACTGTAAGTAAGCATAGCAGTAAGAAAACGATCTTGATTTTTTTCCCTTTGACTAAAACAGGAGCACACAGAGATGTAGGAACACACACATTATCTATACAGAAAAGCATGTGTGTGCTTGTATTCCTATATGTGTGTGTTTGTGAACATATAAATAGGAATTTTTGGCCTATATGTGTGTGTTTGTGAATGTATAAATAGGAATTTTTGGCCTATATGTGTGTGTCCTTAAGTCAGATTTCATCCTAACACAATCTTACAATGCAGAATTTCTTCTTTCATGGTCTAATATTTAGTTTATAAAAAGTCACATTTCATTTCATAATCTAAAAAAAAGAAGTGATTAATGTCCCCAGTAAAAAAAAAAAACAAGATATATTGCAAAAGAAAATAATACAAAAGGAAATATAAATGACCAACAGACATGAAAAATGATGTATTTCCCCAAATAATAAAAACATGAAACATCAAAAATGGACATCCTATTGAAATATTACACATTAAAAAATATACTTACAAAGCGTTTTTGATAATATCAAGAATTCTTATGTTCTAGTGGTAAATTTCTGATCAGGTTAAACATTATAGATGCAATATCATATAATTTTACATACACACACAGAGAGATGTGATTGAACCTAAGAGTAGACTATTTAAATTTTCCTTCTGTGTTTATTCCCCACATTTTTCTACATTTCTTACAATGACAATGTGTTGTTTTTATGCTTAGGAAATAAATGTTGAAATCAAAGTTAGTATGACAGTGTATTTCTCAAATATTCTGGCATCAATTTAGCTATCTAGGAATTTACCAAAACCTTCCTTAAACTTACAGATATTTCTATTCTTTATATACTATTTGAGTAACATCTGAAAAAGTTTTACTTCTGTGGTTTGACAAATAATTCTATATTTATTAACTCTTCCTGTTCTATTCACATGAATCTAACCATTACCTTTCCACTCCAAAAGCCAAACAAACAGCACTGTTCATTATTTCTTCTGCTTTTTGTTATTGGATTTTATTCAAACTTTTAAGTCATTTTTGCAAATTTGTAATTATAGGTAAATACATAATTATAAGTTAGGCTCACTAAAGCTTTACCAAATAATTGTGTTCTACTTATATGTTCATTTGTTTATTGTTTATTCCCTCAAAGCAAGAATTAACTAACTACAGTATGATTTGTCATTTCTTTTCCATAAACACCAAAAGGTTTTAATTTATTAATTCCATACTTAAATGAAATGGTCAAAGGCAGTATACTATGATGTCAAGTACAATGAACTTGACCATCAGAAACTCAGTTTCCTGTGAAAACTGCATTAGCCCAAATGAATGGGATCAGGAGATATCTAATTGCTTACCTCTTAGTGTAATGCTATACAAGGCACTCAAAGTGAGTGTTTTCTTAAGTGCTTCTAACTTCAAGGACATCTTGGAGATAAGGCAGAATTTTCCATAAATTATGCAGGTCACACAGCATGGTCATATCAACTTATAAAATGTTTAGAACTCATGAAATATATAAATGCTACTATTTTAGTTCACCCATAACTGTAAGTGCTCCCCACACCCTCATATTCACTCTGGTAAAAGCAACTGTAGATCATTTTTATACACAGGCCTCTATGTTTTATGCTATGTGACGCTGGCACTATATTCTCTACTGAGTGAAGTTGAAACCAGTGCCTGAAAATGCAGCTATTTTTAGGTATTAGTGTAAGTCTGATCAAAGATGATTATTAATTGATCAAAACACTTCTATTCTTAAATTTTGAATTAGACACACACACGCAAGTGGAAATTTATGACATCATAGAAATTTAGTATACAAAATGAAGAGAATGTGCAGATTCTCCAGGGCAGTAAAAAAACAATGATTAAACAGATGGAGGAAATATATTTGCAAACACACAGAAGCAGAGACAGACAGAAAACTAAGTATTCAGAATGAAAGAATCCTATAGAGGCTGCTGGGACACTTGAAGTGCTGATACACGGAGGATAAGAGTCAACTTTTCTCTGAGACATGATGATTTAAATGCTAAGATAAATCTCACTGAGTAATTGATAAACCAACTCATATCACTATAGATAAGAGTAGCTGTCTCTTGCAAACAAAGAATCATATAACTATTAAAGATGAGAAATGAACAGAAAATAAGTCACAGAAGTTTTATACCATGGGTGAAGAAAAACACAATCCTATGTCTGATTTCATTTTATTTAAAATAAATATGGTTCTATGCTGAAAACCAACAAAACTTCATTTTAAGACTGGTATCTATCAGGCTGCAATTTTTGTAGAGTAGGAGTCTATAAGGGAACCTCCATGTTTCCTTCAGTTGACCCTTGATTACATTTTATTTGGTCATCAGAACAAACAAGTGTACTGAAGAATATGTTTCTGTTTACAGAATTGCAACTTAAAAATATGAATTATGTTTAAAAAATTACAAATCAAGCTGTCGCTAGTTAGATATAAAGGTTTTTTCCTAATTTTTTTTAAAATAAGTGTACTTTTGCTCAGCGTGAAAGTGCCATTTCTGTGCTACTTTTGATGTGTGTGTGCGTGTGTGTGTTTTGTTTGCATGTCTGGTTTCTGTACACACATTTCTTGAGGTTTTGTATCTATACCTACAGTTTTTTATCTTTAGCCAAGTCAAATATATATATATATATGTAATATACACATATATAAATTTCTAATTGCTTGCTCTTTTCTTTCTCAACTTCCTTTTTCTCTATCACTTCAATGACATGTTTTTTAAAAAGATGTAACACCAAGAATGAGAGTAAGACACTAAACAGAATGTTGTTTCATTTTTACCTTAGAAGATCACATCGTAAAAAGTAATAGTATTAATACTGACTTATATTGAGAGAAATGTTTAGAACTTAACTTCACATGTACAGAACAATGTACAAATGTAAAGCCAACCTAAGCTCTTAAAGCAAAGAGTAAGAGAAGATTTCATGTAACCAGGATTACTTTGCATTTGAAATAGTGTATTCAGCAAAAAGGATGCAATGAAAGCCTTTTTTTAGAACACCTTTAATATTATAGAAATAATTTTGTTCGCCTTTTATTCCTCACAAATTTTATGAAATACAGGATATGACTAACTTGAGATTTGAAAATGTGTTGCTGTGAAAAAAAAAAAAAGTAAAGGAGCTAGGAATAAAATTGCTTCACTCTTCATATCTATTTCCTTCCTATCTTCCTTCCTTTATGCAATGAATGTAATTTTTTCTTAATCTCCAGAATAACCACTATTTGGCTGCAGGAAAAATGAATCCACAATGAGAGATGATTGCTGTAATTGTAGCTCTTGATTGTGCTTTAATTAAAAATAGCATTTTTCCTGTGTAACAGGAATTAATTGATTACAAGTGATAACACTGCTTTGTTCATATTAATTTGATTGACCTCTATGGAGTGCTGTTTCTAATTCTGACCCATAATCATACATGAACAAAGGTTTGCTCTAACCTATAGTCTAGTACAGTAATTTCTCAGAGACTAATAGTAAGTAAGAAGGAGAGTGCTCAAATATTAATTGAATTAATGTATGCTAAATATTTTCTCAAGTTATTTCTTATTTAATTTTCTCAATCATGCCATGGTACATGTACCCTTTTTTACATTGTTCAAGTTCACAGGATAGAACTGTTAAGTAGGTCTTGCTAATCTAGGCTATCTGACTAGCCTGCCACAGGAGCATCCACTATAAAACAGTGCCTTCCTACAAAAGAGAACACAGAATATATGAGTGAATTTTAATTGATAAATGTTCCAGACATAGTTTGCCAAAAATTTAGAATTCAGACTTCAATAATTGCATTGTTTAGGGACATGACACGGGACACACGAATTGGTGTTTTTTATCTGCTAAAAGCATCCGAAGAGCATTTAAAAGTCACCTCAAAAAGAGAAGAGGGGAGGGTTTTTATGTTTGTTTGTCTTCACTTTTTTCCAGTAAATTAATTTATCAAAATCCTATTTCTTTTTTCTCACACTTGAACTACAATATATAAAGCATTTTTAATCACTAATGAATAGTCTAAACCTATATGATCATCTTTGCATTAGATTATTAAAAAAATGTCAATCCACTTTAACATGGCTTCCCTTACCATTCACTCAAGCCAGAGTTCATGAATTGATACAATTTGTAATATTTGATAGCCAGTGTAAGGAAAAGAGAACAGTCATTAACTTTATTTTAAATCAAAGTTGGTACTTTTCTTTATGTCCTTGAATCAAACTAAGTCTCTCATATTTTTACAACTTTGAAGTATTGACTCAAATTTTTGTTAATTTTTTTTCTTTAATCAACTTAGTTTGGATAAACAAACACCATGCTTCCAAAGTTTTATTTTTCATTTTCTTGTTATGATTTTATGTAGCTATTTATAGAACAATAAAGGATAATCAAATCAAGTCAGAGCTGAGGCTTCAGATGCCTTTAATTCTCTGTTAGCTTCCTAATTGAAACATGATGTTCTGAGGAAGCAGTCAAGAAAGGCACATGTGTTTTTGAGCAGCAGACTTGGAAATTGATCTTGAAAATTGAATGAAAATCCATAAGAGAATAAAGAAAGAAGAACTATATAATCCTAGGAGATTAGATTTTCCTGCTTCCTTTACAATTTTTTTTCAGCATCTCTTTGAGATGGAAATTCTCAATAATAACTCTTTAATATAGCATCTGAATCTATGATTGGATATACATACCTATTGAGTCTGTCATCTTGGAATATTCAGGGACAATGTTTAAAATAAGCTGTGTAGCATTGTCAAAGGTTGGTTCTCTAGTAATGAAATCATTCTTGAGCACTTTTTATGTACTAGGTACTGTCATAGAGCCACTGCAGATACAATGCTATCTGTCTGTTCAGACTGCTATAAAATAGAAAAAGCAATAAAAACATAGACTTGTAAATAATATAAATTCATTTCTTACTGTTCTGGAGACTAAAAAATATCCAAGATTATCATGCTAGTAAATATAGTGTCTGTTGAATGCCTTCTTGCAGAGTGCTGACTTCAATCTGTGACCTCTTTCTGTAAGGGATGAACTAACTCTCTGGAACTTTTTTTATAAGAGCATAAATTCTACTCATGAGGGCTCCACCCTAACCAAATTACCTCTGAAAGACTATTACCACTTTGGACATTAGGATTTTAGCATACAAATTTTAGGAAGGACAAAACATTCAGACTTTTTGCAAATGAGTGAAAACAAAGGGTCCCTTTTTCATAGACTTTACAGTCTAAAAAGCATGAGAAATAAGATAATGGCACAAATAAGCCAATAAGTTCAAATGGGCGAGTGAAACAAAGGAAGGTTATGTGGCACATGAATTTCTTTAAAAGGAGAATTTGATCAGGGAGATCATGGAAACCATCCATAAAGAAAAAAGTTTTGTTTGTAAGTTTAAGAAAGAGTTGGGCCTCCCTGGTGGTGCAAGGAGTTGAGGACTGAACTGTGAGGGCTTCTGCAGTCACTGCAGTGCAAGTTCCATCCCTGGCCAGGGAGGGGACCAACATGGTGCTGCAGACCTCTCTTGCCTCATCCAGTGGTACAGCAGTGTATTTCAGTACAACTACCTGTTCTGCTCCCCACTCTGTCTCTGGTGAATCCTCTCACCCACCCTCCCCTCTGTGCCTCTGGCCTGTACCCCAGCTGTTATATGCATAAATAAATAAAATCTTAAAGAAAAAGAGTTAACTAGATAGAGAAAATAAAAGTTTTGCCACAGTGAAAAATATAACTTGTATTAAAAGAGCAAGATGAAAAAGATCCATACACCTAGAAAACAAAGATCATGTATGGTGTGAGGTAAAATTAGAGAACTAGGCAGGGTCAACAAAACTCATGGGCTGTAAGTATAACTTCTGTGTTTATCTTAAGAGTGATAGACAACTTTATATAACATGATTAAATAAGCTTTATAGTATGTCATTCTTATAAAATCGCAATACTAAATTAAAAAGGATCTACAATAGTAATAGGAAAGCTTATTAGAGAATGATTGTAATTGAGTGAGGGATTGGTGTGGTGGCTTCAAGTGGGAAGTGGTGATGGAAATGGATATAATATAATAATAATGTAATACATAAAATGTAATGGGGTGGATGGTAATAAAACTGAATAATAGAGAACTTGTAGGAATGTCAGACTGACTCCTGGTCTCTTGGCTTATGTAACAGGAAGCATGGTGATGTCTATCACTGAGATGAGGACACTGAAAGAGGACCAGGGGCTAGCAGAAGATGACACATTCCATTTAGGATACACAGACTTTGCTGCATCTTAAAGAGATGTTCAAGAGAAGATCTCTATTGTATTAACATAAGAATCTAGTTTAAAGGTAGTATTTGTTAGTAAAACAAATGTGAAGTTTATCTGACTAAGATGTTCATTACACCTATAGAAAGGACAGTAAAGTCTCAGAAAGTGAGGCATTAGCATAGAGCAGGCATAGTCTTAGAAGGTGAACATACATTCACAATTATTGCAGAACCTAAAATTTATTGCAGAACAACTACTTTTGTAGGTTACCATATTCTTTTTCTTTCTTTCTCCCCTTCTCTTGTTTCTGAAATTTATGTTTCCTTGCCTAAAAGTTAATGTAGTAATATCTGTGTAGGGTTATTGTTGGATTGTTTAAATTGATCTGTGAAGTAGCTTCTATTGTTCCTTGCAAACAGAATTTCAGTACACGGTAGAAATATTTAGACTGATCATGAGTGGTGCAGTAATGGTAGTGCTGGTGGTCGTGATAATGATGATTTTATTTTCAGGGACCAGATAGTTATACGTTAAAAATGTTAGTCCTTCAAATATAAATCTTTATGAAAACCTTTTATGCATTTAGTGAATTGTTTAACAAAGGAAACTGAAAGTAATTTTATCTTTCACTGATGACTTGGGGTCATCATTTGAACATCAGTTATTTACAGTGAGTTCTCATTTTAAAAGATTATTTGGTAATATAAGTCCTAATATTAATTAGAATCAATCATCTAGAGTTATTGACATGTTATCTGTTGGTTATAGTGTCCTACATGACTGTCCATAAGATTTTGCTTTTAATCTTGAGATCAAGTAACCAAGTTTATTAGCATTATGACTAAAATAAATATAGGAAAAATCAACTTAGGGGGCTCTGACTAAAGTGCTTGGAATTTATGACACTAATTGGAGAGATGATGAATCACCATTGCTTCCTACCTGATTATTTGCTATCTTTCCGATGGTTGAGATTGCCAGTTAGTTTACTAGTTCCTCTTAACTACCAGTTCTCCTAAAATGGAGTTAGAGACATATTTACTTTAACCCATGTTTTTAATGTTTTATACCCATAAGAGAAATTAAGACCAACCATTTGCATGCATTGTCTCAATGACAAACTCAAGAATATATGAAACATTAGTAAATACACATGCACAAAATTTCAACAATGTTTTCCTCAGTAAGTGAAAATGCAAGTTGAGATATGACATATAGAAGAATATCCAATCCAATAGTAAATGCAATTTTGTGATAGGATTCCATTTATAAAATGTTAAGTTGCTGTGGGGTCACTTAGGGTGGTGAGAGGGATATGAATATATATATTTTAAATGTGCAGAGAGAAGAAAAAAAGTCACTAAAACACCAATGGTGGTTATTTCAGGATGGAAGAATTTAGGTACAGTATTAGATACAATATATTTATTCATATCATCAGCTAAATTAATAAAAGAAAAGAAAATATGAGAATGAAGTGGAAAACCCTGAAGCCTTTAGTGAACTAGAATCAATATTTATAAATAAATAAAATACCAACTACTTCTACTTCATGATTTAATAAGCTTCACTTATATTTTATAAATATTTTTATTAACATTTTCTAAGTAAAATCATACACAGGTTTTCAAATTAAATATAAATAGTTCAGCAGAGAAGTGAAAGTCAACATTCCATAGCTTCATTCTTTTAGATGTTTCTGTTATCTACTTCCAGGTTATCCAAATTTTGTGTTTGTACTCTATTTATCATGTAGACTCTTCCTATGAGAGAGAGGAGTTTGATTCAAAGTATCCAAAAAAAAAAAAAAAAACAAAGTATCCCTAATTGTCTCTCACCTGGTCAATATTCAATATAGCTAGAATAATAGGTTGTTTTTTTTTCTTTATTCCTTTTGTATATTTAAGTAATGTGTTTATATATTTATTCCTTGTTATAGGAACCTGGCTTCTCACATTGTAAGATAAAACTATAAACAATGTTATCTATCCCTTATTGTCTCTTTACCATACCTACTCTATATCTTAATTTCTTTCTTTAATTATATCAAGTGTAAAAAGGTTTAAATACTATTGTATATACACGTCCATACTTTTTTGTGCTTTGTCTACAGACTAAAACTCAAAGACGTAAAGCAATTTAAAATGTTTAAGTTATAGCTTCATAATAGCTGTCATTTGCTTCACATGAAATTATCATAAACTAAATGGCTTAAAATAACACACATGGTTACGTCACAGTTTCTATGATCAGGAGTCTGGCACAGTTTAGCTAGGTTTTCTGCTTCAGAGTCTTCCGCATAGTTGCAATCAAGGACTTGACTGGGGATGTGAAAAATCGGTTTCCAAGCTCACATGGTTTTAATAGAATTCAATTCCCTGCAGGTCGCAGGACTCAGTGTCTTAGTCTTTTCCTAGATGTTCCAAAGATTTTCCTTAGAACCTCCCATATGAGTCTCTCCAAAGAGTAACTCACATCATGGCAATTTATTTCATCAAAGCCAGGAAGGGAGAGAGCTAGTTAATGAAAAAGACATTACAATTTGATATAATGTAATCACAGAAAAGGCATTTCTTTACTTTTGTCATTTTTTTTATTGATTAGAAGCAAGTCAGTTCTCACTTCAAGGGCATGGAATTATATAAAACCATGAGTACCAAGAGGCAAGGGTAATTGTGAACACTCTGTATTTTCACTGAAAGTCATGTATTAATATTTTTTTGCAGAGCCACTGATATGGTTTGATTATGTCCCTTTCTTTAAATTTTCTGAATTTCTAATCTCTCTCTCTCTCTTCTTTCTCTCTTTCTCTCCTCGCCACCCCTCCTCTCTCTCTCCTCTCTCTCTCTTTCTTTTCTTTTTTGTACTATCTTTATCTTGGACTCATTCTCCCGAATTTTATATCTAGTCAGGAATTGTACTGATTTTTGATTTCCAAAGATCTTATTCCTGGGACTTCTGCTTCAACACTTCAATCTGAATATTTTCAATCCATAACTGTTTCTTGTGTGACTGTCATGTATTGTCCTTCTTTCTGTGTGTGCTATAGAGGAAAAAAGGTAAAAACCCATATATGAAGAATTTATATCCTAATTGAGGGAGACAGATGCATAGTAAATGAAAGGACTACATAGTTTGCCTAATGTTAACAGATGCTTAGATGGAAAATAAAGTAGCAGCTGAAAGAAAAAACAGCAACTGTGTTGCAATGGTACAGAGTTAAATTTTAAACAGTGTGGGCAGGAATGGTCTCCCTGAGAAGTGGATATTTGAGCAAAGACCTAAACAATGTGAGGGAGTGAGCTGTGTATGTATCTAGGAAAAACCCATCTGTGCAAAGTGAATTGCTATATGGAGTTCCCTACTTTAAATGAAAAGTACTTCATGGCTTTTCACACTACTGTCTCAGCCAAATCTGATGGAATGAGGAATTATTGCCTGAACCAAAGTGTTCAGAGTTTTGAAGAAAACTGCAGAATGGAAATGTTCTACCTTAGGATGGGACTTTCCACCTAGTGAGACCTTCTCTCAGTATGTCTAACCATGGCACACACAAAAAAAACTGAAGAGAGATGGGTAGCTGAGAGGGACCCAGCAGAGGCCATGAGGTAACAGAATTTATGATAAATCAGATGATAAGCAGTAGAGAGATGCAGAGTTGGAAAATAAGCACAATAAAAGGGAAGCACAGCAGCAGAAGTATTCTGAAGGCAGAAAATGCTGACTGCCCCCTCCCCAATAACTAATGGGGAATGGTGAAGGTCACATGACAGCTTCTACTTCTCCCCAACTTCTGATAAATGTGTTTCTTCTACTTCTCCCCAACTTCTGATAAATGTGTTTCCTCTATTCATTGTGGGTTGTTTTTTGTTGTTGTTATTTTAACCATAAAACCCTGCTCTGTGAGGCAACTGAAGTTGGGTGTATGCCTTACAAATGTAAAAAACTACTAACTACAAAGTGATAATTTCGTCTTTCCATAATTAGCTTGATTCTTTTACTTCTTCAATTCAACTTTAAAAAGCAAAACAAGAGATACGTTTGGAAGATGTTCATGTTTAGCAGCATGTAAAATCAGTTTGTCCTATAACCAACCATCCCACTGCTTTTTCCATCTGGAAATATCCAGAGGTATTTCCCCCCCACCCACCAAAGAAAGTATCTCTATAATCCTTAAGTCAATGTGATTTTTTTTGTTTGTTTTTTAGACTATCTTCTCGGGTTCTTACCTACTGTTGCAATTGAGATTGTGTATGTACATCCTCAGTCTGTTTCTATTAGATTATTAGAAAACATGCTCCCCATTTTTATATATATATATAGAGAGAGAGAATTCCACCTTTGAATCTCAACCCATTAGAGCAACTGGTGGAGATAACTGCACCTTCACCTTGGATGATTATCACCTAACCTCTCTCTCTCTATTAGAACCTCAAGGTTGTGAATTTTCTAGCTTAGGAGACTAATGTATTTATAATATCTTGCAATACAAATTAGACCAGGAAGTGCATGATGGTTGCACTTTAAGTAGTCCGTTACTTAAAGACAGGAGTAATTACCAATAACTGACTCCAAAGCAATGCTTTACATTCATACATTTAAATTGCTCCCTGTTACAGTGGGATAAGTAAACTAAAAATTATTTTTTCCTGTTTTCTTTCTAGTAAATTTCTACCTTTCATGTTACAATAGTTGGGGAATAAGTACCCCTAATAAAATGTGCTTAAGTATGGTTATTCAGCAGAAGCATGCACATTAGTCACTGGAGTTGACTTTAAGTAGGCCTCATTTTTCCCCATGAAAAGTACTGCATAAAATTAAGATAACAGAATGTAAGTCATACCATAGTTATTTTGCTAAGCTCAGTCTCTGAAGTGCAAAGAAAAATTTATGGATTTTTTTTGCTTAAGTAATGCTTAAATAATTCTGTATTTATTGTTAGAGTCTTCTCATACATGTTTTCTTTTTTAAAGTTGGGTTTTTAAGTAGCATAATTGCCCTCATAAATTCCACAATCTGTTAGTATTGTTAAACTTTTTTTTTTGTTGTTGCTGCTACTTTAGTCTAAATAACACTTGAAAAAAGCAATGAATTTTTTGGGAATGGTAAAATGACTTAAAATACCTTAAATTCTTCAAAACATTGACTTAAGTCAGCATTTCTGAAAGGTTTCTGTGTGGTTGGGGAGGGGAGGGAGGGGAGAAAGAAAGAGCCCCAGGCCATGTTTCTGACCAACAGGAACCTTTATTGTGCTTCCCACGAGGTTCTCCAATCCTCAGAGTGGGGTTTGGGGAAGTCGCGCCCGGGTTACAGGCTTCGAGGGTTTTTATAGGCAGGGTACTTTGGAGTAGAAAATTTTGAAGTTCCTCTGGAGAGAGGTTTTAGTGGGAAGAAGTTGTCCCTTGGTGGTGATCAATATCGAAGCCCCCAGGTTGCATTCAGGTCCCGCTGCATTCCCGAGCTACATTCCACTGGAATTGAGCCACTGTGAATCACATGTTGCCATATCAAGAGTGCTCCATATCAAGAGAGACTAGCTGTAGCCAACTTATCTTTGTAATTGCTGATTTCTTGGAACCACTACCCTGGGGGTCTGAGTTAGGGGCCTAGGTGAAGGGCCTGGATGACCTTTCAATTTCCATATATATAAAATTTTAATTGCTTTAGACAATGTCATTTGACATTATACCAACCCAATACAACATCATTGCTCACAAGGAAGAAATTCTATCAGGAACAAAGCAAGATCCCAAGAGATGTAAACCCTATTTTCATGTCAATGTATTTAAAAAGGAGAATAGGCAGAAAAAAAAAAAGAGTGGGAGATAGATGGTCTCAATGAAGCTGAGTGCTTTAGATTGATAAATAGATTAATAAGTAAAAATATATGTGCTAATTCAATCACCTGATTAATCCCCATGATAATACGTCAAAGCTCATGAGTTTGATATTTGCATGGGCCACTAAGTTTTCAACCATTGTTGAAAATCCATTCGCAGACGCTTCTCTAACTTCAACAAACCACCTTGAGAGCATGAGGTAATAGGGCAAAATTGTTTGATGGCTTCATACAATCAGTCAGTCCTAACCATTAGAAGACAATGCCAAGCATTAGTCCCATGGAGAGTGGTAAATAAGTCTGTTGTTTCTATGGAAACACATAGTTAATATTGTCAGAATGTACAAGTCCTCCTGAAGATTTAGATATAGCAAGCACTTAACAATAATTTGTTGATAAAGAAATGTCTGATTCTGTGGGCTCACATGAAGCAGTCATTATGCAATTACACACTAATAGAAAAGGTAGCACAAAAAAATAAAAACGGCTTGGTGTTGGGGGTAAAATGGAAACTTAAGAAAGCTTTGCAGAATTTTGCCTGATTAAATTCTTACTTGCTCTATCCAAGCAATGCTAATGGAGAAGATAGATGAGCATTCTGGACAGAGAAAACAGATGAGCAAAGACAAGGGCTAAAACTCCAATTTTAGGACTGTACAGTCTTGTCATTGAGAAGGATAGACACATTCCTCCCTATTGTACCTCCCATTTTAAGTAGATCAAGTTATTTTCAGGTAATCAAGAAACACCAGTGAGAAAATACATCTATTTTAAGATAAAATTGCAGGTAGTTCTATTTAAAAAAAAAAAATCCTTTGGTCTGATTCTGGATAGAGATTTTGCATCTCAAAAGACTCCAGTTCTTTATAATTTCTTGAAGTCCACCAAAACCAGGCCTGCCTTCAACACACACTGCCTTAGGAGCTTGTGTGCCTACATTTGTTGTAACAGAATAAAATTTAGAGTTAATTTTCTCCTGGATTGTTTACTAGACCTTCCTAACACTGCTGGATATTTAGAACAAGGATGTCTTTTTTAGGTTTAATAGAGTTCATAAGAAGATCATTCACATAACTGGATTCAAGGATTTTTGCAGAGAAAATATTTGAGTAATTGGGCAAAACTTTAACAGTGCCTAAAGGAAATGCAACTGTTTATTTTATTGAAATAAGTGCAAGCGGGCCTCCCTGGTGGCGCAGTGGGTTAAGCAACGCACTATGAAGCAAACCGCAACCACTGCAACACGAGTTCGATCCCTGCTGCCGGCCAGAGAGGGGACCCACATGGTGCAGCAGACCTCTCCTGCTGTGCCCGCTGCTCCCCTCAGCAGTGTACTTCCGTTGATCTGCCTATTCTGCTCCCTGTTCTGTCTGTGGTGAATCCTCTCACCCCGCCCCCCCACACCTCTGGCCTGTACCCCAGTGCTTGTATGCATAAATAAATAAATCTTTAAAAAAAAAAAAAGAAATAAGTGCAAGCACTAAACAAAGGAATAGTAAATAATGAGAACTGCTAAATAACTTGAAAGGAGCTTGATATTTACCAAGAGATTTATTTGTAGTGTAGAAAATTATTGGTTGAAAGAAAGAAATTAAATTCCTTTTTAAATTTAATGTTCAACCTTAGAATTTTTATATATCTCTGATATTTACTACCATCTCTCTAATCCACAACATTTAAAGAGATGTTATAAAGTAACCACACAATAAAGTGTGCAAGGTAAACTCCAATTGTGATATGTAAATGAAACCAGAATTACATCTTCAAATTTATAATGGATTTTCTTTCATTTACTTCTTTCCTAAACCTTTTAAACTAGCACCTAAGTAACAAATGAGAATGGTAATTTCTTTTTTTTTATTATTATTATTATTTTTTTTTTTATTAGTTATATTTGACATCATTTGTAGTCCCCAGGGGGTACCCACCACCATTTCACCCGTGCACCATCACCTCAGTCCCTTGTG
>JAGFMF010011942.1:4821070-4836865 GCA_019455555.1 Galemys pyrenaicus | reverse complement strand
GTTGTTTCCGGGTCTTAGCAATTACAAATAGTGCTGCGATAAACATAGGAGTACAGGTGCTCTTTCGGATCAGTGTTTTTGTGTCTTTTGGGTAGATCCATGGTAATTTCTTAATGCTTCTGAATGCTTCTTCATAATTTTATTTGACATACTGTTTTTTCCCCGTTTACTGAGATATAACTGATACATTAGATTGTATTAATTTAAACTATGTACATAATGATTTGATATATGTATCTATTGGGAAATGTTTACTATAAATTAGATAATGTCCATCACCTCATATAATTATAAATGTGTCTGTGTGATGAGTACTTTTAAGATTTACTTTCTTAGAAACTTTCAAGTGTACAGTACAATACTATTAACTTCAGTCCCCTTGCTACACATTATCCACAGCATTTAAGTAACTTACAATGGGAAGTTTGTACCTTTGACCACTGAAAATCATCTACCCACCTACCTGAAGTTACTTAGCATGGTAATATATTTCCCATGGACATTGTTAATCAACATATGTCTTTCTTAAGTTCATAGCGAAAAGTTCAGTTCTATGATTGACGGTAACGTTGTTCCCTTTTACATGATTTTCCTACTCTTCTTTCCCTTTCACTATTGGTAACAACTAATCAGTCTAGTAGTGTGAAATTATTTTATTGTTTTAGTTCATTTTTGTTTTCTCTATATACCACATATGAATGAAATAATATGTTATTTTCCTTTCCTTGTCTGATTTATTTCATGAAGTATAATTTTATCTAGGCCCATCCATGTTGTTGCAAATGGCAGGATTTTATTATTTTGTATGACTAATATTACATTGCATCTAAATATCATGTTTCTTTATTCATCATCCATCAGTGGAGACTTAGGTTATTTCCTTCTCTCGGCTATTGTAAGCAGCGCTTCAGTGAACAAAGGAGTGCATATACATTTTTGATTTAGTGTTTTATTTCCTTCAGATAAATAACCAGAAATCAAATTGCTAGACCATATGGTAGTTCTATTTTTAATTTTTTGAAGAACTTCTGTACTCTTTTCCATATTGACTACACTAATTTACATTCTCACAAACGGCAAGGGGTTCCTTTTCTCCATATCCTAACAACACTTGTTTTCCCTTGTTTTTTTGATGGCAACTATTTTACAGTTGTGAGGTAATATGAGGTTCACATGGTTTTGGTTTCCCTGATGGTTAGTGATGTTGAAAACTTTTCATTTACCCACTGGCCATTTGTATGCTTTCTTCAAAAAATAGCTATTCAGTACATCTGCCCATTTTTTTTAAATTTTTTGGACTATTCTCTTTTGTCTATAGAATTGAGTTGCTATATAGTTATATATATTTTACATATGATATTAACGTATATTATTTGCAAATATTTTCTACCATCCAGCAAGTAACCTTTTCATTTTTTGGTGATTTTTGTTGATGTACGGAAGCTTTCCAGTTTGATGTAGCTTGATGTAATTAGTTATTTTTACTTTCATTGTGTTTGCTTTTCATATCAAATGCAAGAAAATAACAGCTAAGATAATGCCAAGGGCTTTGTCCTTTATATTTTATTTTACGTGTTTTATAGTTTCAATTTTACCTTAAGTCTTTAGTTTAGTTTGAATTGATATCTGTATGTGTGTGTGTGTGTTTAAGATAGGGGCTCAGTTTCATTTATTTACATGTGGCTATCCAGTTATTCCAGCATGATTTTCTGGAAACTATTATTTCTCCATTTATATTTTCAGTATCACAAGTTAATCAACAATGTATAAATGGGTTTATTTCTGGACTCTGTATTCTGTTCCACTGATCTATGTGTTTTTATGCCAAATAATTAACTGTTTTTTTTTTTTTTTATCATGACAGCTTTGTAATAAGGTTTGAAATCCAGGAACTCTTTTGTTTTTCTTTCTTGTAATTATATTACTGTATTATATAATTAGTTAAACAGAATTAGTGAGAATAAATTCTATGTTATGATTTTTCCTTTTAACCTCAGGCTTATGACATGCCACCTGATTTCATCAATTTTCCATTTAGGAAGGAATACCCTGGGTAAAGTATAGGCTTTTGAATTTGTTAGCATTTCTTATATAAGGAATTAAATGGAAGTAGAAACTAAAACTTAGGATACTCCTTAGCAAATGATTGCTGTAGTCCTTTATCATGATGACTTCAATTTTTAATATTTGATTTTTATTGCATCTATTTTATAATATCATTTATATAAAATCATAATACATTTTAGAAAATGAAGTTATATGGTTCTCATCTTTGAAATTTCAAAATTTGAAATTTGATCTTACATATATTATGCACATTATCTTATTTGATTATAAGAACTCAAGGAGTTAAGACTTTACATTAGGTTTATTTTTTTCTTTTTAAATCTGAAAGAGATTGAAAAACTTGTTAAAGTACATACAAGTAGACTAGTGATAGATCCAAGATTCACAGCAAGCTTTCTTTTGGAAATAGACCCAAGTCTTATTTGCTATTTCACATTTTAAAAATGAAAAAATATGTTAAATGTTATGAAATTATGGGACATTGGTTTGAAATAACTTACTTAAAATTTTAGTGTTGGTTGTCACTAAATGTTTTTAGTTAACTCAGATCAATAAAGAAACAATAGATAGAAAATAAAACTGGGAAAGGAAAGCACAGACTGAATCAAAGACTAATCATTTCAATATTTGGTAAAATTGAGGCATTTTATGATCATCTCTTGAAAATTTGGCCTTACTTGTGCAGCAGCCTCTCCTTACTCTCAGCCCTCACTTTCCAATTGTGAAAACTTTTTCACAGGCATTATTTTTTATTTTGTTTATTACTTGCAAGTACATGTAAGGAAGAAAATATTTTCCTTCACCCTCTTATATTCTGTCCCTTGAAACTGTTAAATTAAACTGATAAAAGACAGACTAATTGGAGAAAGAAATGCAAATTTGAGTTTTATTTGTAGACACATAGGGGCTCCACAGTAAAGAAATAAAAGTCAAAAGATCAGTTAGGATTCTAGGCTTACATACCATTTTCAAATCTATTTATTTTTTATGTTTTTATTTGTTTTTAGCTGAGGTAACATTGGGGTATCCTCAAAAGCATGTGCTAGAAAAAAGATAGACTTCTCAATTAATGATTTTGGGAAAACTGGACAATTGGATGCAAGATATGAAGCTAGACTATGACCTCACACCATACACCAAAATCAGTCCTAAATGGGTCAAAGACTTAGGTGTAAAACCTGAAATAAGAAATACATAGAAAACAAGAAATACATAGAAAAAATAGATAAAACATTTTATGACATGAGCTTTAGTATTTTCTATTTTCAAACAGGTCAATACATATGGAGAACTGACTAGATAAAGAAAAATGGTTTTAGGTATCTGATATCAGCAAAGTGTAGAAAAGAAAAGTATATTAAGGAAACTATTGGTAGATAAGGGTCACTCAATAAAGTTTATGTAGACTTATTTTGGTACCGTCTCTAGCTTCACAGATAAGGAGTCTTCTTTCTTTTTTTTTTAAAGATTTATTTATGCATACAAGCACTGGGGCACAGGCCAGAGGTGTGGGGGTGGTGAGGGGATTCACCACAGAGAACAGGGAGCAGAACAGGCAGATCAACAGAGGTACACTGCTGAGGGGAGCAGCGGGCACAGCAGGAGAGGTCTGCTGCGCCATGTGGGTCCCCACCCTGGCCGGCAGCAGGGATCGAACTCATGCTGCAGTGGCTGCGTTTTGCTTCATAGTGCGTTGCTTAACCCACTGCGCCACCAGGGAGGCCCAGGAGTCTTCTTTCTAATGTAGTGAGAATGGGGAGAGTAGCACCTTCACTAGAGGAATTAGGAAGGTAGAGGGAAAACAGAGACCTCTTGATGAATTTGTTTTAGCTCAGTTGCCCTCAACTGAAAATAATCCTAGTGACAAAGTGGCATATTTCAAGGTGCATACCCTGATTCTTCAAACACAGGCTTTCAAACAATGTTTAAAACCAGTATATTTTCTTATAATCGACTTTGTTCCGAAATATTAAACACAGATGACATTCTTTTTCCAACTTGATTCTGCAACATTCATTTCCAGGAACATTATTACTTTTTGCTTTGTTTAGAATTCCTTCTTAAATCTAGATTAAAGTTAAAGATAGGGATATGATAATGAATACATATTCTAAAGGTAAAAGAATTATAATAGAAGACAAGATTCATATACTATGTTTTAATCAGTGACCTATTTCAGTTTAATTCTTGACTTTCTTATATGAAATCAATTATTGGAGTTGCTTTAATTGCTTTTTTGTCTTTCTTGTTCTATATTATTTCTTCCTTCCCCCACCTCAACCCCCCACCAGGAACAACCATTGACATTCTGTATAATACTTATGTCCTTAGTGTATTAACTTTGCTTCACTGCTTATCATTCTTCTTAAGGTTGTTTTGAATAGCCTATGAGTTGAGAATGGCTGTTAAAGATGAATGTTTGCAATCAGTTTGATGACAAGCAACACTGATTAGAACACCAATTACACAAAATGTTATCCAATCATAAAAGATTTCAATTTTTGCAAGAGTAGACCTGTATTACAGAAAGATTGTTTTATTATTTAAATAATAACTTTGATTATATTTGAATTTGGTTAATAAAAATGTGCAAATTGGTTTTCTTTCTAATTATAAAGCAGCTACGTAATATTGATTTAGTCTCTTGGTTCAGAGTCTAAACTATTTATATATCTGATTGTCCCTTTATAGAAAAATCTTACCAATCCATCTAAAGGATTGATTTATTCAACAGATATCTTCTGTGTGAACTTTAGAATGTTACTTCAATATGTTTAAAAATAGAAATGACCAAAAAAATTTTTATCAACCTTTGTCTTCTTTGAATATAAGGAGTAACTTAGAAATTCACTTTTTTTCTACATAGGTGTATCTGTGCAGTGTGTGTGTGCACATTTGTATACTTGTCTGTCTGTAGAATTGGATCTCAATTATTCCATAGATTTGACTTAGATCAATTTGTTAACTATAAATGATAACATTTCAATTTTAACCTAAATATTATTCAATGAACACTACACAAATGATTAAGTAAAATAGAGAATTTGAGTCTCTACATGAAGACTCTATGCAAGTGACTCCCTGGTGGTGCAGGGGTTAAAGTCTCAGCACTATTAAGCTATGAAGCCAGCATGCATGAGTTTGATCCCCAGCCAGGGAGGTGATCCACAGGGCACAGCAGACCTCTCCTCTCTTGCTTACTAGGCCCCTCAGCAGTGTACTTCAGTCAATCTGCCTGTTCTGTTCTCTGGTGAATCCTCTCACTTCCTACACCTCTGGCCTGCACTCCAGGTCTTGTA
Organism: Galemys pyrenaicus; assembly: GCA_019455555.1. NCBI lineage: Eukaryota > Metazoa > Chordata > Mammalia > Eulipotyphla > Talpidae > Galemys > Galemys pyrenaicus. The sequence continues at coordinate 4,831,499 of JAGFMF010011942.1, read as the reverse complement.
TGCATAAATAAATAAAAATAAATCTTAAAAAAAAATCTTTATGTAAAAGACACATGTTTAATGATCATGCTTACTTTATTTAAAAATGAAAGTCTTCATCTTTAGCTGGCCAGTGACTCAAGAATTGTCAGTGAAATGAAAAGAACTAGAATTACAAATGAACAGAACTAGAACTACAATAAGAAGTCCAGTTGAAATCTAACCCAGTCTCTTACTTCCTTTAAAGCCAAGATGCATTGGCTCATCCCTCTGTGTCTCTTCTCCTAGGTAGTTTGGAGTGGATGACCTTTAAAGCTTCATCAGGTTCTGACAATCTGTGACTAGCATAGTGACCTGTCCCATCAGCAAGTTGTGTTTGTGACCATAGATATTATTAAAAGGATACTAGTCAGATACCTTTTCTACAAATGTCAACCCTCCAGAACATTTACATCTTGTTGAGAGCTAGCCGTTAAGCTCATTGTTTCCTGATGTTCTTATTTACTTTTCACCATGAAGTAAATACTATTGTTATTTCCAATTTTTTTTTCATATGAGGAAACTAAGCTCAGAAGATGTTAAAGTAATTTACACATGCACATAAAACTGAGAAGTGACAAAAACACTCTTGTTTCAGTGCTTAGTTTACTGACACACAGGCTATCTAGTATGTTTTGGTGGTCTTTTCCTGGAAAAAAAATCTTCATTTTCTAAATTTGAAGAAATCTCCTTTGGAAGGCAAAGCCCTTACGTTTGTTCTAATACTTTATCTCTCATTTAACCCTGGCAAGAATTTGTGAAAGTAGGAAGCAAGGGAGTATCTGAATGGAAAATCTGTCCTAACAGAGAGATGGACACCCAGTAAAAATAAATTTTACCTTGCATATTATGTTGCTTACACAGGCCTTACTTCCTGTATTAGTCTTCTCATGTTGTTATAACAAAATAACATAGACCAGGTAATTTAAACAAAATTATATATATATATATATTTCTCACAGTTCTCTTAGAATCAAGATCAAGGAGTTGGCAGATTTGGTTTTTGGTGATGCTTGCTTCTTAGTTTATAGATGGCCATGTTCTTTAATTCTCACATTTACTTATAGAGAGAGATTTCCTGTCTCTTACTCTTTATCTGAGAGCATTAATCCCATAATGAGGACCTCAAACACATGATTAATCTAACCCTAATTATCTACCCAAAGGCCCCACCAGCAAATCCCATCACTTTAGGAATGAAGGCTTTCACCTGTGAATTTTAAGGTGACACATCATTCAGTTCAAAGCATTTGTCTATACAATTTCACTGAAACATCTTTTCTAGGAATTCATATATCCTATGATTTTAGGTGAAAAAACATACCCCTTAATGACCAAAGAAGCTTAGAATTGAACAACAAAATGTTATTTGAAATCTCATCCAAATATGTAGTGTTCTATCTATCCTTAGGTCCTACTTCAGTAAATGTCTTGATTACTACAAATGACTTTTTGTCTTTTCCCCCCTTATTTTTAGGCAATATCAAGCTATCAAGTTTATATAGTTGGTGAACTTCTTTTTAGCTTCCTTCAAAATAAATCAAAGTATATATATATGTAGTGTATATATGCCTATTAATTAAAACATATTTTCCCACTTTGTGTAGAGGTGGGGAGGGAGCCCAGAACCAATGTGAACAATACTTTCAGCAACTATACAAAACAGCTTGCCATGAGACCTCTGTACCTCACATGTGAATTCATTTTTATGTAAATATAACTGTCAGCTTACATCTATAATGCACTTGGTAAAAATTAAGTGAATGAAAAAAATTATCTTCTAAAATTGATTTATTAGATCATCACACAAGCCGAAAACCTGTTTCTTTTTCTTGGTGTCTTTGGGTTAATGAAACATACAGTCAGTTACAGTGATCTTTTCTCTCCTCTCCATTGAATACCATTTATGTGATGCCTCATCCAAGGCAGAGTTTGCCAACATAGCAGAGCTAGTCTAGTGCAGAGAACTTTTAATGTTGTTGGAAAATACCCAGTGCTGAACAAGGGTCTGTGACATTCTCTATGACTGGCCTTATTTTCTTTCTCAGATGTCTTTTCTTTCTTCCTGGAGTCAATGAGTATTTGCCTCCTCCTGTCCTCAAGTTGTCAGGAACTTTCAAAGAAGATAAGTGGCTTCTCTGGGGAGGTAACATACTTTGAGCTAATCCTCAGTCTTTGAATTCAGTGTGTCCTAGGGCAAAACTTTTCACTTCCTTGCCTGTTCCCTCATGTGGAACTTATGGGCTTTCTAATTCTTTGCCAGCACCAAGTATGCTGATGATTTGTGAGAGCAATTATCCTTGTGGGACAGGACATTTACAAATACTAAATTGCAACTATTTTTTAAAAATAATGTGAAATTGCTAAGGATTCAAAGAAAGTAGTCAAATAATGCATTTGGTACATCTTTTCATTGAAACAATTCAGGGAATTGTTTGATAATGATGATGAGGAGGATAGGGTATTAATATTTTCAGATCACTGTGTTAAAAAGTGCCTTACATGACTCAGTTTACCTAAGGCTCATAGGATCCTATCAGGTAGGTGTTGCTATTATCATCAGTTAACAAATGAGACAACTAACTGATCTAAGGTAGTAAGTGATAAATGTTGGCACAAGCAGAACCCAGAATATTCATATCTAAGGCAATTAAATTTTGTAATTTAGTCAGTCTCTTGACTTTCAGTAAGAACAGAGCTACATGCCAAGATCATTTACAGGTTCATTGTAGGCTCTGAAGTATGACTGCCTAGGTGACTCAGCCACTAGCTCTGCGCTGTTAGGTAAGTTATATCACCTTACCTGTAAAGTGAGGTCAATAACTGTAATTTCCTATAGAGTAGTTATGCGATAATCTATGTGGCACATGTAAACTGGTGCTTAGTACTCAGTATTCAAAGCATTTTGTGTACTATTATCACTTCCTTAGTAACAGTTTCATTTCTAATATTCACATTACTGCTTTCAAGTAGAAAACATGCATACAAATAAACACTAATTCACAAACCTTGTTTGACCTACTGATCCCCACTTGCTGATATAATCAAACTAAGATAGTAATAAGGTAATATAGACTCTTACAAAAATAGTTGTCTGAGTTGGTTCTACAATTTAAACATCTGTTGCTATTTCTATCCCAGGCCATTTTGAATGAGCTAATAGTTTGCGTGCACTTTAGGAGAAATTATAAAGCAGAATGAAGTAATGGCTCCATTATGTACATTAAGGATTTAGATTCCGCATAGTCAATGTGTAGAAAAAACATGGAGTTATATGAAACCACCTTGGTAATTGTATCTTTCAGTCTTCTGTGTAAGAAATAGATAAGAATCATGAAAACTTCTAATTAACCGAAGAATAGATATCAAAAACCATGGTAAATTCACATTTGTTTCCAAATAGTCGTTAACAGCCACGAATAGGTATATAACTTTAAAGAGATTATTGGAAATTTCCTGTGCTATGTTGAACTCCCCCAAATTCAGCACCCCCCACCCCCTCGAGACCAGGTTCAAATTAGCCTTGAGTTTAAATACCAGCTCTGCCACTTAACTAGATGAATGAGCCTGGACATTTCCCTCCAAGCTTATGTTTCCTTATTGGCAATGTGTAAACAATAATAGTACATAAATTGTGTAGTCATGGCCTTGAGAAGAATCCATTTAATTAGGTGAATTACATATTATACTATGTTCTCAGTTGTGATTTTTATCTGTATGCTTGTTTATTCCACTCAGAATTGAATATAATTTTTATTGGTTTTCATATTTTGCATGGTTCTAGAAAGAAAAATAAGAAATGCTTTATAAGGGGCCTCCCTGGTGGTGCAATGGGTTAAGCAACGCACTGTGAAGCAAACCACAGTCACTGCAGCATGAGTTCGATCCCTGCCCCAGGCCGGGGAGGAGACCCACATGGCGAAGCAGACCTCGCCTGCTGTGCCCCGCTGTTCCCCTCGGCAGTATGTTTCGGTCCATCTGCCTGTTCTGTTCCCCACTTTATCTCTGGTGAATCCTCTCACCTCCCATGATTCTGGCCTGTACCCCAGATCTTGTATGCATTAATGAATAAATAAATCTTTTTAAAAAATGCTTTATAAAAGTTAAAAATACTCAAGGGGAATAAGGAAGTTTATATATTTCCCTTGCAAAAAACTTTCTCCCCCTAAGTTCTAGGTAATAAAAGCCAACTAATTTGTGCTATTTTTTCATCACACAAAATCATCAAGCCATGCATTACCATTTATGAAGTACCTGGTGGGCTAATCGCATACCGGGTGTGATAAGACAATAATTAACGATATAGTGCATGAGCAGCATCTTTCTAATTTTTCCATGTGGTTGTGAATCAATCTCAATCATTTAATATTTTTATAAGAATAACATTTTGTAATAATGGATGGCATCCAGATCACAAGTCAGAGGCAACTGAATTCTGATATCCTAGTGTAAATACAGATTTTAGTTCATGTGGAATAATATCAGACACTTTTTATGCCTCCTATTGGTGAGTTTATATGTTGAATTAGAGGCCCCATCTAGACACAGTCTCCAAGTTCAGTTCTTCTTGGTGTTTCTTATAGATGTGCTTTCTTCTCTTAAGACTGTCCCTTATCTGAATAAAAGAAAATTGCAGTTATCCTTTCTCCCTTCAAATTGCAAATAAAACTTTGCCTTGAAATGGAAATATTGTACTCTGTAATATATTGGTATCAGCAATATTCCCGATCTTCCTTTTTCTCTTGATTTTCATTTGAGTGCTATCATGTTGAGACAAGGATAGTGTTACAAGACATATCCTCAAAGTGCAGACAGCATAATTTGTAGGAAAGCCTGAATGTCTAGCCATTGTCAAGGAGATTGGCTTTGAATCCCAAAGCCACTGTTTTCTTTTTTTTTTATTTATTTGGTTTTTTTTTTAAGATTTATTTATTTATGCATACAAGCACTGGGGTACAGGCCAGAGGTGTGGGGGTGGTGAGAGGATTCACCACAGAGAACAGGGAGCAGAACAGGCAGATCAATGGAAGTACGCTGCTGAGGGGAGCAGCGGGCACAGCAGGAGAGGTCTGCTGCGCCATGTGGGCCCCCCCCCCCTCTCTGGCCAGCAGCAGGGATCGAACTCGTGCTGCAGTGGCTGCGGTTTGCTTCATAATGCGTTGCTTAACCCACTGCGCCACCAGGGAGGCCCAAGTCACTGTTTTCAAGGTGTGTGTCCTTGGATATTACATACGGTCTTTGTTTTATCTCTGTCCATTATTCTTTGCCTGTTTTCTCTAAAATAAGGAAAACACTAGTACCAGTTTTTATATATGTGCTTTTTTTTTTTTTTAAGGTTAGCATAATGGTAGAAATTGAAAACAGAAAGCATTTTTGTCAGATTCATTTTTATAAGAACAGGAAATCTATAGAGTCCACATATCCACATGTTAGCAATAGACTGATAGCCATATAGAGAATGTTTGATTCGTTTTATGCACAGTTTATAACTAATGTAACTGCCTCTGAGGTAAGCAGTTTTCCAGTTAAACTACACATGAGAATCACCTGGAACCTTTAAAAATACTGATTCCCCGACCCAACCTTAAGTAATCAAGCCATCATCTCTGGGAATGGGGATCTTGGCAGTCACTGGTATTTTTGAAAATAACTGAATCCGTCTTGCATGTTGTTTCAATTCTATCTTATTCTCTCATCTATAGACTATGCCATTTGTAGGCTCAATGTGTTGCCTCTACCTATTACATTATTAATAATTTTTAAAGCTGATGCATGTGGATATATTTTAAATAAATGTAGATTTAAATACATTTGCAAATTTCAAAGAATTCCAAACAAATATTTAATGAAAGTCTTCACAAGTACTCAGTTTTTCTCTACCAACTCTAGAACTTCCCTGCTGAAAATAAGTCTTTTTTCTTTCAAACTTTGCATGTTGATCTTAACTTATTCTTCCACTTGCAACTTAAATATTGTCCATTTAGTTTTGTCCCTAGGACAAATAATGTCCTAAACACCTCCCTTCTTTCTGCAAAGTAGAATAAGTTGTAATATCTGCAGGATTATTTAAATGCAGTTATAGACTGTTGGATTAGTCTCAACAAATATACATTAATATTGTGTTGCCGAGTGATTTGTGATTTCTTGGTATTTCCCACAGGTGTTCTTTTCAGACAAATTATTATAAATTATTATTTCTGGATTTGTCTACCACAGTTAATAGGTATAAGATGAGGACTGTTTCCAGATGTACATTGGGGATAAAAATGCCAATTATGAACCTTAAATCCAGGGGAGGTAGACATACACTAGAGCTAAAATTCTTATTCAGACTAAACCTGCTTTCCTCTACCCAGTCCTAAAGTTTCATCCACTATCTACAAAAACAAAACAAAAAACATGATTAAGTGTCTCCACTTCCATCACACACCATGGCAAATGACTGCTCATACAATACAGTTCACAGTGGCAAATCTTACCGTTTTGAATAGTTGCCTTCCTTTAATGAAAAACAGGCAAAATTAACAAATGTAAAAATGCTAAAGAATTGTTTTGCGGTTTTGTTGTTTTTCCACAAAAGGTACACAGAAGAGTAATATATAAGGGAAATAGATGTATGAATTCAAGGTAACTTTCCTTAAAATAATAGACATACCCCAATTTAAGGGAATAGGTGCTTTTCTTCCTGATTAACTTGCTAAAGTTTCATAGCTTTGAGAGCTCTAATCAGGTGGTATTATAACTGTCAACAGCAATCTACAATTTTTAATAATGCAACTTACTCATTTTTTAAAAGTTAAATTGTTTTCTTGGGAAGCATTAAAGAAGCAGCAGTCCAGGAAGCGTGAGGTTTAAGTCAAACTTAAAATACAGTTATTTTACTAGATTAATTAGGAACATGTATTGGATAAGATGCATATTCAATACAGGAAAAATACCTTACCCAAACCATACTTGAGACTTAAGTAAAATGAACTGATGACAAAAGTGTGTGGGACATCATTAGTTACATATTTGTAAGCCACCTTGGTCTTAGTGTGTACAAAAGTGAACTCAGCATCTTTCTTTTTTCTCATTGCAGTCCGGTCCCTCCCAAAGAATGAGACAACTGAGTTATTGTAAACAGGTTCTTCCCTTCTCCTGTCCATCCACATCTAACTCATCATCAATGGCTGTTCATGGCTAATCTAGACACAGCTCTCTCATCCTTCTCTCTATACCTCCAGACTTACTACCACCCCAGTCAGGCTACCAATATCTTAAGTGGCAACAAACACCTCTTAAGGGGGAATCTACTGACATCCAGTCTTATCCCCTTACATTTTTCCAGTAACATCTATGGAGATCTTTGAAATTACTTTCAACACAAATCTGATCTTGTCACTCCTTAGTGAATGCACTCCCATCCCAGCTTTGAAACCCTTTCATCTCTCACCTTTTCATCTCCCACTCTTGTAAGTGCCCTCACCTCCTCACCATATTCACCCAGCCAATGTGCTTCTTGGCATTTTCCCTCTCCCACCAGGATTCAACTGGTAGAACCCTGTTTCCTCCATCCAGTACAAGTTTACTGATATTCGTCCTTCATAACACATATCAGTCATCACTCCCCGAGGGAAACCTTCCCCCTTCTATATAGGTTAATTTCCCAACGATTCCAACTCAAAGCACCATGTACCTTAATACTTATCACAGTTATGATTTTATACTTACTGCTGATTAATTGATAAATGCCTCCTCCACTAGACGTTCTTTGTTCACCATTATAACTTAGTGCCTTCTACAAGCCAATTTCTGAATAAAGCACTCAGTAATGTAATTGATTAATAGAATGAATGAATTAAATGGCTTAGTTCCCATATATTTGCAATACTGAATCTCCCAATTAGGGTCTGCCTAAAACTTGCGTAGTGCAGTAAATGTTAATGAAAAAATGTCATACCAAGAAGCAACTACTATTTGTTTATCATAATCTATCACTTCCTACCTAATAGGAAACTGTGGTTCTTATGAAGTAAAAAAATGCCCAAGAAGCATAGCATATTGCCAAATGGCTTATAATCCACACACTCTGGATGTGATATACTATTTAACTTCCAAACTAATATTGAAATCTATATTTTATATTGAAGCAAAATACCTAACATGTGATTTTAAATTTGTGTAAAATTCTTCAGGCATCTCATGTCTCATGGGCTAATGCCATGCTTTCCCAACTGGATTTCTCTTTTATGGATATACCAAATTGCTTTTAAACATTGACTGAAAATATTTTAAGTAAATATTGTTTCAATTGTTTAGATATTTGAGAGTTCTCAATTCTACCTGTCATTTCCAGAGTGTTTACTCATTATTCCCAAATTCACAGGGAGTGATCATGGAACATTATAAATTCTGAGTTTATCTTCTATTTTGTAAACTGAATCACGTACATAATTTGGGGAAAGTTATTTTTATATCTCCACACTTTAGGTGCCCTATCAGTAAAATAGAGTAGGATTAAATTCAAGTTTGTGTTACAAAATAGCATTGTGTAAGGTGTGCTCTAGGTCCCAAATAACATTAGTTTTTGCCCTCCTAGTATTTTTTCTCATTTATCTCATCATTTTGAACACCCCAGACCTTTGAAAAGTATAAAATTCTATGTTATTTGTATATGTTTTTCATATTGCATCTTAACTCTCCAGGAGGATAGAAAAGATCTCTCAACTGAGGATTAGAATCATTTTAATTTAGTACATTTATGTATAGAAAGATATTAACCTAGGACATGCATGAAAAAATGAAAGACATAAAAACCTTTTATAACAGAAAAGGAAGAAACATGCAACTCATGTCATCTTCACATTGAGGTTCTCTGGCATGTGGTTTGTCTGAAGGAAATAATAAGTGAAACCAAAGAATTTAACATAACCTAGAGCTAACGTCTTCTCTCAAGAACCATCTTGGTGTGGAAATCTGAGTCACACATCCTACTTCTCTGGAAAGAGTGATTTTGAAACCAACAGCTAACTTCCTCCAGTCAGTAAGGAGAGATGCCACTTTAGCTGACATGTAACGTATAATAGAAAAAACATTGTTTTCTTTTTCTTCCTCAGTAGCATTTTATTTTCTAATATCAAACCTTCTTGTTCAATAACTTCTCTTTTGCAAATTAGAATGAGAATGTGAGAGCTTGTGTCTATATTAAAAAAAGGCCTTTTTGAAGTACTTTATCTCAGATTTTCAAATCAAGTTTCTATGTTTAGTCTTCAATAAGATTTTAACATTGAAATATCTACTATGGTAATCCCCTTGTTAAAAAGAAAAAAAATAAGAAGAAAAACAAGAGACGTAGATAGCTTGCAATGAAAGAAATGTAGCTTTGAACACAAATCCAAAATAATGACTGACTAAAACATCTGTTGGAATATATGGAATCACTGACATTTGGCAGAAGCATCCAGCTTACTCCTAGCCTGGGTGATGAATAGTGTCTCTCAAAATGAAATTCTCTGCTTAGATCCCATTGCAAGTAAAGATGCAACTCTATGTAAACTGACTTCATTCCATACAAATGATACAAACAGCAATGGTTCCATTAATGCCATGTATTACTCCAGTATTATCAACAATACTGCTTAGAACTTAAGAGCATGGATTCTTTTTTTTAATATATACTTACATTTGGTATGGTTCCTTTATTTCAGCAATTTTTTTTATTTTAAATAAGTTCACTTCCTTGAACATCACTATATGCCAATAAGTTATTTTATTTATTTTTATTTTTTAATTAAATTAATTAATTACATTTGACATCGTTTGTATTCCCCAGGGAGTACCCACCACCATTCCACCCGTGCACCATCACCTCAGTCCCTTGTGCTCTTTCTGCTCTCATCCCCATCTATGCTCTCCTCTCCTTCCCCTCCCCCCACCATGGTTCCTTTGCTTTATCTTGGCTTTTTGGTCTTGTTGAGTTTTTTGTTTGCTTTTGGTTATAATTGCCCATTTCCTTGAGCTTATTCTTCTTTTTTGTTGTTGTTGTTGTTGTTGCTCTTTCATATTCCTCCTAATAGTGAAGCCATCCAATATTTTTCTCTTGCCTTCTGATTTGTTTCACTGAGTATAATTCCTTCTAGTTCCACCCATGTTTCTATAAATGTCCCGAGTTTCTCATTTTTTATTGCTGAATAATATTCCACTATGTATATGTACCACATCTTCTTGATCCAGTCATCTACTTTAGGGCATTTGGTTTGTTTCCAAGTCTTATCAATTACAAATAGTGCTGCGATAAACATAGGAGTACAGGTACTCTTTTGGATTGGTTTTTTTGTGTCCTTTGGGTAGATTCCTAGGAGTGGGATTGCCGGATCATATGGTAGTTCCATTTCTAGTAGACTGAGGAACCTCCATACGGCCTTCCATA